>JASPKZ010008370.1:1770000-1945363 GCA_030220185.1 Diploptera punctata
TAGGAATTCACACTGTGAGGTATATTCATGATAGGTAGAATTTTTTATCACTCGCCTCATATTGTTCTTCTTATTTGTCTATAAACTAGTTTCGGAACATAGTTTCTGTTCCATCCTGACGATACTGAGGATAGAACAGAAACTATGTTCCGAAACCAGTTTATAGTCAAATAAGAAGAACAATGTGAGGTGAGTGATAAAAAATTCTACCTAAAAGTATGAAAGTAGTTTATTTTCCTAAGGATAAACAAGATGTTCTCAAAAAGAGATTCCAGTACTAAACTTCTCAAATATTCACGCCTGACTACCCAAGTAATGAATAAGGATAACTAATTAACTAACTAACTGACACTAGCAAACCATAATCTCTCCATATATCCCTATCCTGAGCTAATGATTTCCAATCATCCCCTGTATAATCTACCTTCCTCAAATCATGGTTAATGTTATTTTCCCATCTCATTATTGGTCTACTTACTTACTTACTTACTCACTGGCTCTATCGAACCCGTAGGTTCATGGCCGCGCGGACATAAGCTCTCCTTATATCCCTATCCTGAGCTAATGCTTTCCAATCATTCTCTGTATAATCTACTTCCCTCAAATCATAGTTAATGTTATTCTCCAACCTCATTCTTGGTCTACCAACTGGGCGTTTTCCCTCTGGCTTTCCTACAAGAAACTTCCATGCAAGTCTTTCATTCCCCATACGTGCAACATGACCTGCCCATCGCAGTCTACGAGACTTAACTGTTCTTATTATATCTGGCTTCCTATAAAGACCATGTAGTTCGTTGTTATGTAGTCTTCTCCATTCACCTGTCTGTTCATCTCTCTTTGGTCCAAAAATTTTCATAAGTACTTTATTCTCAAATACTTGTAATCTCCTTTCCTCCCTTAAAGTAATAGTCCATGTTTCGCACCCATATAATATAACTGGTAGAATAATAGTTTTATATATTTTCAGTTTAACGTTTTTTGAAAGGAGTTGGGACATCAAGAGTCTCTGCAATGCATAATAGCACGCATTTCCAGAATTGAGCCTATGTTTAATTTCTTTGTGCATCTCATTCCTATTTGTGATTATTGGTCTACTAACTGGGCATTTCTCTCTGGTTTTCCTATAAGAAGATTCCATGCACTTCTTTCATTTCCCATTCATGCCACATGTCCTGCCCATCGCAGACTACGAAACTTCACTGTTCTTATTATATCTGGCTTCCTATAAAGAATATGTAGCTCACAATGAATAAGAATAGCCTATGAGAATATAGGTCCCGCTCCGTAGCCGAGTTGTTAAAGCAAGATGTCTTGGCACAGAGCTACGGGACTTGCGCTGGTTCAGGTCTCCATGGGGGATGGAATTTCCTCATGGAATTTCGGTCAGTATGGGACCGGTGCCCACCCAGCATTGTGAAGAATTTGGATAGCTACAATAAGTAGCGGTTCCACGTTGAGAAAGTCAGCTATAACGGCTCGGGGACTCGACATGCTGACCACATGTCACCCTTATACTGGTAGGATCATTGTCTAATTCTGTGATTAACATATGTAGATGTGAGGCCAGCAGCCAGCTGGTAGGCCAAGGGCCTTCTAGGCCTGTCGTGTCAAGGAGTTTAGTTTTATGAGAATATAGGCCGGCCAGTGAAGAGATGACGTGAACAACTACTTTGAGACGGATCAGACCAGAAGGCCTATTCGTTCCTTCTCCTGAAACTTTCATATTTTTGGCTTCTAGTCTATGTTGTATGCAATATATATATATATATATATATATATACACACATACTATATATATATATATGATGCACACAATATGCCCAATGCTTCTCAGACCATCCAGCATTAATTGGAGATGTACAAAAATGTTAGAGATTCTCTCGGAAGTAGGGAATAATTTTGCATTGACATGAATGACGCTCTTATGGAGGAGTTGCTGTGAAGATCAAAGAACTTACAATAAAAATTGTATTTTCGTAATATACACATTAGTAGGCATTATGGTGGTAAACGACAAATGACATAGAATGCATTAATTTTAGCCCCTGTTTATAGGACTGTCTTAATAGTATCCTCCCTATAAGCGGCTCAGTGGCGCAAATGGTAGACACCCGTAGGGCCCGAGTTCGTCTCTCGGTCACTCTGTTTGGGGTGCGTGATGGACGAATCGGAGCTAGAGCAGATTTCTTCCTAGTTTAATCTTTTCTACTGAAAAAAAATCATCTAACACTTTTTCATATTAATTTTATCAATTTTGGTCCATTTCATCTGCCCCTTATGTTGGTGTAACAGGCCTGGTCAGCCGGTATCCTTTTATATCACCTTCATAAATAAGGACCTCGTCTCATTTCATTCCCATAGGCGACAGGCTTAAAAAGGCTCTTGGTTACCGGATGGCTGCTGCCCTCACATCCATATTTGTTAATCAAAATGGCGGACGATTATATAGACAGTGTAGATGTGACATGTGGTAATAGGTTACATAGTCTACATTTTCCTCGTACTGTACTGCAAATTGCGACGTCATGTGAGTGGATCCATATGTGTTAATCAAAGAGGTGGACGATTACCTAGTCAGTATAAGGGTGACATGTGGTCATAGCATAGCTCTTATTTTCTTCGACTGTACTGCAAATTGTGGCGTCATTAGTGTTGAGCAAGACTGTTTTAAATTCGACAACGGCAAATATATTTTCCAGTGTATTACTAAGTCAAAATTTACAATATGAAAGCAAAGTAAAGTAAACTGATCCCACAACAGACCCGAAGGACCTTGGAGTAGTAGGAGGTTAAGGCTCCCACTTTTTCTAGACAATCGACACTTTATGTCAGCCGGGTTGTCAGCCCTGCGTGACGGCCGCCTTTACCCCCAGAACAAGCGTCTGGTACTCATTTACGTTAGAGGCTGAGTCGACCCCAGGGCCATAGTGCCGCCAGAGGGTTTGGGTCAGTTTAAAAATCCTGACCCCAACGGGACTTGAACCCTCGACCCTCCGGCTTGTAGCTCAGTGCCTTAACCACTACGCTACGGCGTGCCCCCACAATATGAAAGCACATTTCTTATTTTTCCCTATCATAGTTTAACTTCTCACCTTATAGGTAGGACAATATTTTGGGCTACATGCCACACGCCACCCGGTGTCGGGAGAAGGATTTTAAATTTGGATCACATACATAATGTTTTTACCAGGCATGAAAGACCTCCCCGAAAGAGTGATTAGCTGAATCCAAGACCTCCTCCAAGACAACACAACATTTAAGACGATACACTTCATTCACTCCCCTATTCATACTTCTTCATCCATACAAGTCTTAGGCCTAGAGGTCTGTTACGATCTCACTGATGAATTTTGTATCCAGCGCTTTCATGGACGGCCCACAGATCTATTGCCTGTTGGACAATAATGAAGCCTGGCTTTGGGAACTCTATCTGAACTCATTCGCAGCAAATTATCCATCCAGTTGTTCTGGTGTTCATATAGACCTATGTAGTTAATGACTGGTTCTAAACGTACTTCCTTCAAGACGACATTGTATTTATAATCTCACTTGTTATATCCTAGTGCGACTACAATTCATACTAAACATGGAAAATGTGATTATGGTGGCCAGGTGATATTAGGTGACGGTATGGGCTTCAAAGTTTTCTGGGATTTGTCCTAAATGTGAGGAAAACCCTCGAAAAAAACACCCAGGAAACCTATCCCGACCGGGGATCGAATACGGGACCGCTACTTACGAAGCAGCGACGCCATCCCGAGACCACAGCAGTTGATTAAAAATGTAATAATTTATTTATTTTATTTTTGTATTAAGGCCTTGAATCCTTGCTTATAACTCAACAAGATTTGATTAATCTTGCAGATGTTTGGTTTGTTTCTTCGTAGTATTATTTGTGTTGGATATATATTCTGTAAATGAGAAAATTAATTTGTTTGGTAGTTCGAGCACCAGTAACCAACTGTATATGTCTGTATCACTTTTATCTCGCCGTCAAATTAAAATGGTTTACAAGAGTAATTAGCGGTCCCTATTCAAACTGAAAACAATTTCTAATTATCCTTTTAATACAGATAACATCTCTTTATCACTTAATTAATCAATGTGTTATTTATTTTTATAAATCCGTATTTTTTGTAATTATATTAATTTAGTTTCCATCTAGGTCTACATACCCAATAGGCATTTTTTTGTCATTATTTAAGCTTAAAATTTGCAAACAGTTTACACACGTTTCTACAAATAAATATTATCCACATATTCTAAGGGAATAAGGAAATGAACAGATTTGTTAAGGAATGTACATTTTTCATTTGAAAAATAGGGATTCTAGTGTGGACACCCATTTACGGCAATTAAAATCAGGAGAATTATTTTTGTTAAATGTGAATATATGTGGGTTTTGTCAGAAAAAATATAAGAAATGGCGAAAAAATAAATTAGAAGACGAAATTTAAATACCCTAAAAGATGTCACATACGCCCAACAATAAGAATCATGAAATGATTACAGTATACATGGAGCATGATTACAAATGAATGGGAATATTGAGAAACCCCACATGTCTCAAAAATGAAATGTTATAGGAGAGACAAAAACCATTCCAGTTCTTAAATTTACGCTGAAATTAAGGCGTTGTTCTTATTTTTATTTAAAATGAATGTAGGAGGAAGCATGCCAATGCGTTATAGACAATATTGAGCAGTTATACTGAGATTAATTTGAAATTTATTCAGTAGACATGTGGGTTTTCTCAATATTTTGTAATAAATAAGCAAATTAATTACTTAACTCATATTTTATTAATGATATAAACAAAACTCAAACAAATTGTGCATACAAGGGTGGATCAAATATAAACCGGAATTTGTATCTGGAGGCTCTGGTAGCGAACTGCAAAGGTTGCGGTTTGGAGGGGAAGTTGGTGGGGGTGTCTGGAGTAGGGATCTTGATGTGTCGCACTCCGAAGAGCGGCCGCTTGCTTCAGCACGCCATTAGCGAGCAAGAGGTACACACGTCTGTTGCGCAACGCATTATTATTAAGTTTTTGGCGAAAGAAGGCACTAAACCTTCTGAAATTTTGAGAAGGCTCCATGCGCAGTTCGGGGAAGCAACCCTTTCGAAGACGCAGGTGTATGATTGGCGCAAAAAAAATTTAGCGGGCCGGGATTCAGTTGAAAATGAGCCCCACCAAAGACGGCAACGAACAAGCATCACTGCAGACAACATTCGTGCTGTACGGGACCTTATTGAGGATGATCGGCGCGTAACAATTTCTGAAATTGCTTCACACGTTGGAATAAGCTTCGGAAGTGTTCAAGCCATCATCAGTGATGAACTCAAATTCCGAAAATTGTCTGCCAGATGGGTTCCTCGGCTCCTCAGCCAGGAACAAAAAAAAACCTGACGAAAATGTATTGGACACCTCTGGAACATCCTCCTTACAGTCCAGCTGTGACTACATTTGTTTGGGCCACTGAAAGAAGCCCTGGGAGGAAGGCGGTTTGGTGACAATGCAGCGGTAGAGGAGGTCGTGCGCAACTGGCTGACTACAGGTCATCCCTCATTCTTCAAGGACGGCATCAAAAAGTTGCCAACTCGATGGCAAAACTGTGTTGGAAATGCAGGAGACTATGTAGAAAAATGAGGTGGTGGTTTTATATTTTTTTGTTAATTCAATAAAACTGTAAACAATAATTCCGGTTTATATTTGATTTACCCTCGTACTTTCCTTCCTCTCTCTCATCAATGTTCATTCTTTGGCACATGTTCGCCAATTGCAGATGTTATCATAGAAGTTCTGGATTATTTCTTCTTCTGGTAGGAATTGTAGAAATCGCTTTAGGTCTTCCATTTTCTTCTCATTAAGAGGCACATTATCTTTATAAGCCTGACTTATAGGGCTTGGTGGAATTACAGATGATTCAGCCAGGTGGAAAGTGTGCACTATTGCTCCATCAATGAATGACCTAATTTTAACAACACTAATAGATTCATGAGAATAGCTGAACTGCATGAATTGTGTTACATTAAAGTGTTGTTTGTTATTCCTATGTGTAGCCCTCCCTTGTGTTTCAACAGAAATGACATTTTTTCGGTAGAACATTGGCCACGAATCCTTGAAATTTAGTGCCTCTTCTATTTAGGGTATTTTCACTTCAAACTTCATCTTCGTGTTCGACTCTATTATTAATTCTGCTTATTCTTTCAGCAAGTATATTCTATCCACCTTCCTAATTTTCCTTTTTACCATGCTAAAATCTCTGTCAGAAGGATGGTGAGAATGGCCTAAAATTTTAAGAAAGTCCACATATTTTGTACATGTGGGGTTTCTCTTCATTTTCATTGATACAATGCCAGCATAACAACATAGAAAGTGCCGGAACATATGGGATTTCTCCTTATCATGATCGGACTATATGTCTAGAGTACGAAATCATACTTAACTTAGATATCGTAAATAATGGGCATGTGGGGTTTCTCAATATTCCAGTTCAAATGTACTGGAATACGAGATCGGTGGAAAATGTAGATATACCATAAAAGTTTCAAAATTTGTAAATTTACTATGATATTATAGCAATTGAACTTAAAGAGTTAACATAAATAACTCGACGAAGAATGACATATTCTATAGTATAAAAACTCTCTAACTAATATTAATTATTTTATTTTTAATTTACTTATTTTACCTGATGGAGTTGATTTACTGTAAGATCTTCTCTTCCACTTCAGCAGGGATAAATTATACATATAATAACAATTATGTATTATCTGCAATTTGATGAATAGAAATAGCTTACACAATATGCAGTTGACAATGAAAGAAAAAATAATAAAATTCTTAATAACCAGGGAAAGCACCTTAGTTGTTTGGGAAATGAGGTAGGCCTATACACAGAACCATTGCGTCTGTATTCTGTTCACTCTCGTATCCACCGCAGCTGCGCACTAGGCTGCGTTGCTGTCTTGTGCCGTCATATCGCATGCATACTCCGGTTTCAGTTAACCTGTGCTCACTATAGAGCACTACAATGCTAACCAAGGTACTTTCCCTGGTAATAACCTATAATTTGATTAAGTATTTGGCTTGGTAAAGAAAGTATAAATTGGTAAAGAAAGTCTAAAATATAAAAGAATAATAAGAATACAACTAGAACTCGGTTATATATTATATTGTCTAAGGAAATATTTATTGAGCTTTCTTTTCAACTGTTTTTGAGTCGGGCAGTCCTTGATATGCGAGGGAAGGGAATTCCAGAATAGAGTGGCTGAAACAAGAAAGGATGGGGAATAGTGAGATATTCCGATTGATAACAAGAGATGTAATGGTAGATTATCGAAAAAATCTTGAAGATAATGCATTAGAATCACGATAGATTGTAAACTGTGGTGTTTTAATAATGGAAACAACATTAAAATTAATAATTTAAAAAATATATAATTTGTACCTGAGATATCAGTTGACCTCTAACAATAAAATTCATTATAATATTGTAGGCCTTTCTGAACTACTGGTTCAATCTTCAGCTGGATTGGTACTGATTGTTTTCGACAAGCATACTGTGTCGAGTGTTAAAAAATGGCAAGCTACTAAACGAGAACGCACCTAATAACTTCTAACCCTCTATACAGTATGCTTGTCGAAAGCAATCAGTACCAATTCAGCTGCTGAAGATGGAACAAGTAGTTCAGAAAGGCCTTTACAATTTTAATGAATTTTAATATCGAGGACGACTGTTATCGCAGGTACTAATTTTATGTTTTAACTATTACGAAACAGCCTCAACTGTGGTTTAGTATGAATTTTAAAAATATCAACAAATTTTGAAATTAAAAGAAAAAACTAATATTTTCTGAGATAAATGAGCGTTCATATCCTGTAATCCAAAGTATAATTAATTCTGTATTTTGTGTTGTATGCATATATTTAAAAAAGTGTTTATAAATTTCGTAGCTTATTTAGTATATTATTTAGGCACTCTATGCCCGGCAAAATTTTCAAACAATTTTTTATTCTCCAGCGTCAAAATAAGATTCTTTGGGTCCTCGTGTATCTAGGGAAAATAAACAAAATGGAAAAATAGTCTTCACGACCCCTGCCTGTTCCTCCCCCTACCTCATTCCTCTCGCCAACGAGGCCAGAGCAACTCGAGCTCATTACCTAGAGCAACATATTTACGTCTGATGTAGGTGAGGAGAAAAATAAAATGAGGGAGTCGTTCAAGATAAAAATAACCATACTCTAAGTCAATATTCAGTTCCAATAGTCCGAAATAATTTTTTATGGTAGGCCTAATTCCAATATATAAGCCCTAATTATTTTAGCATTTTATTATATGAATCAATAGGCTAGCTATCTTAGCAGATCTCTGTTTAAAACCACGCATACACACACACCCACACACACACACACACATATATATAAGTGTTTGAATTGGATTCGCCTGGTGGTGTAATGGATATCACGCTGAGGTACAGACTCAGAGTTCCGGGTTCAAATCCCGTCCAGGCATTTATTTTTCTTATCATACTATATATATATATATGTTACATAATGTGTATGATTGTATAACAAAATTGAATAGGGCTATTATCATTTGTCTCTAGGCATCGTCACCTGTGAGGCATTAATTATTATTATTATTGTTATTATTATTATTATAATTATTATTATTAAGTCCTCTCAAAAAAAAACACTAAATTGAAAATATATGAAAGTGATATTCTCCCAGTTACATTACATGGATGTGAAACATGAACTCTTACTTTAATAATAATAATAATAATAATAATAATAATAATAATAATAATAGCTTTATTTTACCTGGCAGAGTTAAGGCCTTAAGGCCTTGTCTACCACTCAACTAGGTTTAAAAAAATACAAAAGAAAAGTCTTAAATCTAAATTACAATATATATATATATAAACGATTGCAAGTTATGAATACAATACAATTAATATTTATAATGTATTTTGATTTACTCTAAATTTAACGAATTAAATATATAATATGTACAAGATATATATTAAAAAACGAGGAAAAGATTAATGACATAGTATAAAATTAAATAAATAGAGAAAAAATAATTATTAGACAACAGGTAACTGTATAAGCGTGACTTAAAGGTGCCAAGTGTGCGGCAACCCCTGATATCTTGAGGAAGGAGATTCCTGGAGCGGGCAGAGGCAACTGTGAAGGAAATAGAATAGGAGGAAGTGCTATGAAGAGGAATTGTTAGCAGACTGCTATCTTACTTTAAGGAAGCAGAAAAGATTACGAGTATTTGAGAATTAAGTTTCTGGAATCATTTTTGGACTAAAGCGAGATGAATAGATAGGTGAATGGAGAAGACTCCAAAACAGTGAACTACATGATTTTTATAGGAACCAGATATAATAAGAACAGTTAAGTCTCGTATACTGCGATGGACAGGAGATATGGCATGAATGGGATATAAAAGCATCATGGAAACTTCTTTTAGGAAATATAGAAGCAAAATGCCCGATTGGTAAACCAAGAATGAGGTGGGAGAATAGCATTAACTATGATTTGAGTAGGCCCTATAGTAGATCATACAGGGGATGATTAGAAAACATTAGCTCAGGATAGGGATGTATCGAGAGCTTATAGCCGCGCGAGCATGAACCTATGGATTCGATAGTGCATGTGAATTAGTTATAGACACTATTGGGTTAAATAATTCAAATGTTATAATATTGCACATTGGTATTAATAGAACTGAAGGACGTGCTGTTATTTTTCTGGTAACTGTACTAACGAGTAAGTCTACAAACCGAGAAGAAGAGCTCATCCTATAGATTTCGCACTGGTTTATAGAAGTTGGCAGCTTGAAGCCTTTAAACCTTCTCTACAACTATTGGTCTGTTAGGTCGTGTTATATATTTCAATGAGACTCCTCTGGGAGGAGCTTGTCGATCCCTCCCAACATCTAAATGACCGTCATTTTTTGGAAGAATAGTGTGGAGGTGGGATATGAGAAAATCCTTCCAGGAGGCGCCTGGGGATACACTCCATGGTCGGAACTTGTGTGTCTAGAAACGTACAATAATTCACAGCTAGGATTTAACTTTGTTTTGGGATAAAGATGAACTGATGTCTTGTTGTACGAAACAAATTACACTTCCAGAAAATTGCGAATTATGACTCTGTAGAACATATACATCGATTGAATTTATCCTGATGAAAACTTCGATTAGCTATATGCATTGTTTCCGGAATGTATTAAAAAACTAACAAACATGTAAGTCCACAGCTGTGATCTCGAGATAGCGTGCTGCCTTGCAGCGGGCCCGAGTTCGAGTCTCAGTCGGGACAAGTTTCCTAGTTGATATTATTTTTCGAGGTTTTTCCTCACTTGTAAGACAAATGTCAGGAAACGTTAAGGCCCAAACGGTCCCCGAACATCATATGGCCATCATGTTCATTATTAACATATTCATTTAGTATGAATGTGTGTGTGTGTGTGTGTGTGTACGTGCGCGCGTGTGTACGTGCGCGCGCGCGCGCGTGTGTGTGTGTGTGTGTGTGTGCGCGCGTGCGTGTGTGTGTGTGTTTCGTCTTCACGTTGTGTTGTCTCGGCGGACGCCCTGTCATTGAGTTGATTACTTATTCGGGAAGGCCCTCCATGTCCTTGTGTAGTCAAAAAAAAAGTAGGCTATGTGTGTGATCCATAGTTTAAAATCCCTCTCCCGACAGGTCAGGCCACTGTAAAGCTCAGGTATATTGTAGCATGTAAAAATTGCCTATAAGGTGAGATTATACAAGTTAATGGAATGAAATAAATTCCCTCGACATTTAATGTTTATTATTATTATTGTTATTATTATTGTTATTGATATTATTATTATTATTATCATCATCATCATCATCATTATAGGTGTTGAAAGCAACAGAAAGCTACCACAATTATAATTCCCTAGTAAAGTTGCAAAGCATAGCATGAAAATGCTATGATTGCAGTGAAAGACCTGCCATCGGGCACAATTACTAGATAGAGTGTTATTATTATTATTATTATTATTATTATTATTATTATTATTAATCATCATTATTATGATCATTATCATTATTATCATTATCATTATTATGGGAATGTTAAAATGTTCCCCTAGTATAGATGATATGATTATAAAATTTATTAAAGCTCCAGTTGGTTTTATTATTATTATTATTATTATTATTATTAATCATCATTATTATCATTATCATTATTATTATCATTATCATTATCAATATTATGGGAATGTTAAAATGTTCCCCTAGTATAGATGATATGATTATAAAATTTATTAAAGCTCCAGTTGGTTTTATTATTATTATTATTATTATTATTATTATTATTATTATTATTATCATCATCATCATCATTATCATCATGATCTATTTGCCAACATATATTTTCATTTAGATGAAATCCTTACGCCCTCAATTTAAAAATTTAAAATATATGCCTTAAAGTTTGCTGAAATTTGTCTTAAATGTGATGGAAAAATTCGAAAAATCTCTCACCCAGAAAATGTGTCTCGATCGAACCCGGGCCCTCTGCATAGGTTCGATGCAGCGACGCTACCCCGATACCACAGCGGTGGACTGAAGGATTTTACTTAAAGATAAATTAGTACGCCGTAATGTGGTATGAATCTCGTATAAGTCTGTTCGCATTACGCGTATTGATAATGTTTCAGTAATTTGAGTTGTGCATGCAATTATATAATATGTGCTAGTTAACAATATCATATTCCTGTAGTGAGTCATCGACAGTTCATTCAGTTGACGAATGGTGTACTATTGATAATTTGAACTATTAATTATTATCTGTGTAGGTATTGTTGCCTGATGCTATAATTTACAAAGATAAATATAACTCAATCAGCACGTTACACGGATACCAACTGTTTCATATTATTCACGTTTTGAATGATACTTCATTTATTGAGTATTAAGTACCCTTCTTTAAAAAGATTGGAAGGAATGAAGCTATTGATGTTGTTCTCATGATTTTTTTAATTACAAATAGGCTATTCGTTGATCGTACTTTGGTTAGTTCTCTTGTTTAAGATGCTACATACCTCGACCCCCAATTATGTATCCTCTCGTTTCCAGTATCCATCCTCCAACCATAACTTAAACTTACGATCCCAACATAGTATCTTGCTTAATATAACGCAACATAGGACATCATTATCACTCCATGTCATGTACTAATATCACTTCTCGCAACTGGAATTCTCTGCCTCTCATTGAGTTGATTACATATTAGGGGAGGCCCTCCATGTCCTTGTGCCGTCAAAAAAGTATATATGCGATATATTGTTTAAAATCCTTCTCCCGACAGGTCAGGCCACTGTAAGGTCAGGTGGATTTTGGCATGTAAACATTACCTAGAAGGTGAGAGGTTAAACCAAGTTAATAGAATTGAATAAATTTCCTCGACATTTAATGTTGTTTATTATTATTATTATTATTATTATTATTATTATTATTATTATTATTATTATTATTATTATTGGGGCACGCCGTAGCGTAGTGGTTAAGGCACTGAGCTACAAGCCGGAGGGTCCAGAGTTCAAGTCCCGTTGGGGTCAGGATTTTTAAACTGACCCAAACCCTCTGGCGGCACTATGGCCCTGGGTCGACTCAGCCTCTAACGGAAATGAGTACCAGACGCTTGTTCTGGGGGTAAAGGCGGCCGTCACGCAGGGCTGACAACCCGGCTGACATAAAGTGCCGACTGTCTAGAAAAAAGTGGGAGCCTTAACCTCCTACTACCCCAAGGGCCTCCGGGTCTGTTGTGGGATCACTTTACTTACTTACTTATTATTATTATTATTATTATTATTATTATTATTATTATCATCATCATCATCGTCGTCGTCGTCTTTTTGCCACCATATATTTTCATTTAGATGAAATCCTTAAGTCAACAATTTCAAAATTGGAAATATATGCCATAAAGTTTATTGAAATTTGTCTTACAGGTGAGGAAAAATTCGAAAAAAATTTCTCACCTAGAAAACTTGTCTCGATCAAAGATCGAACCCAGGGCCCCTCGCGACCCCGATACCACAGCCGGTGGACTGAAGGTGTTTGCATAAAGATAAATGTATGTAATATGAATCTCGTGTAAGTCTGTGTATTGGTAATGTGTTTCAGTAATTTGAGTTGTGCATACATGCTAGATAACAATTTTCGAAAAAGTCATAGAGGCTGAAGGATTCGACACGCTGACCACATCACTCTTAAACTGTTTTTCTCAACCTGGAGCCGCTACTTAGTATGGTTACGTAAATTCCTCGCCATATAGGGTGAGCACCGGTCTCACACTGGCAAAAATTTCTTGAGAAAATTTCTTCCCCATTGAGATTCGAACCAGTTCAAGTGCATTAGAGCATCATGCCATAACCATTTGGTAAGGCGCGGGACATTTTCGAAGGGTTTCACGCGACATGCATGCAGATCGGAGAGAATTCATAACAGATGGTTGGATTTTTCTTCGGAATAAAGCTGGCAGAAATGTAGATAGGCCCTATAACTACCTACTCTGCCTTTTTCTCGCCTTGTTGTTTGAGCATTTTGTAGATTTTTGAGCATTTTGTAGGGCCTTGTGGCCATTTAATAAGGCATTTTAACTTTTTACTTTGTAATTATTCAGTAGACTCATGGCCATTTTAACGTTAAGAGACATTCTAGAAATAGTGAAGTAAGTATTTGAAAGTAAGATAGACAATTTTAATTAAATGTTCAAGTTCTTACATATACTAACTCGCTGACACTATCGAACCCGTAGATTGATACCCGCGCGGATATAAGCTCTCCATATATCTCTATCCTGGTTTAATGTTTTCCAATGATCCCCTGTATAACCTACTTCCCTCAAAATCATGGTTAATATTATTCTCCTGCATTATTCTTGGCCTGCCTACTGGACGATTTCCCTCTGGTTTTCCTACAGTCAGTTTCCATCCCATTCTTTCATTCCTCATTCGTGCCAGATGTTATGACAATCGCAGTCTACTAGACTTAAAACTCTTCTTATTCTGATTTCCCATAAATATCATGCAGCTCACTGTTATGAAGTATTCTCCATTCTCCTGTCTGTTAATCTCTCTTTGGTCCAAAAATGTTCCTAAAAAATGTATTCTCAAATGTAGTAATCTTTACTCCTCTCTTAAAGTAAGAGTCCATGTAGACCAAAAATAAGAGTCCAGTTACAGTATAACTGGTAGAATAACAGTTTTATATATTTTCAGTTTAAAGTTTTTTAGAGATGTTGGGCGACTAGAGTATGGAATTAATAGAAAACTTTGATTTTCCAGTTCGGATCTTTTTCTCCTAATTAATAAAATACAATAGACCCTACATAATGTATGACTGCCCATTTTTCATTCGAGATTCGATAATTCTGTATATAGAATCCATAATGCATAAACAAGGAATGGGTTCTTTTCCACCACTGATCGCCCTTAGACTGAATAACAAGACGATTTCTGCTGTTTTTCATATCGACATCCGCTCTACAACCTGAACTTCGATAAATGAATAACTGAAGTTGTGAAAAGTGACTATGTGCAAGAAGTAGCCTAATTTAGAACGAGGAAGAAGAGCAGGAGGATGAATAAGAAGCTTACAAAGACCACATGTCGATGCATTATCGCAAACGTACAGCCACAAATCTTACACAACAGGAGTAAGTAAAGGAATGGTCACCTGATTTTAAGGTGAAAGGCCAGTTTGAAAGATAAAATCTAAGAGAGTGAGGAACTACTTGTTAAACAGCTTAAGCTAACACAAACTAATTTAATTGGAAAACATAGTACATTGTTCCTTCTGGAAGTTATGTTTGAAGACGTCCAAGCCCAAAAGCTCAGTTTAGCTAAGTTTTCTTTGACCTTAGACAATAGAGGGGAGGGGGTAGAGATCAGGCGACCAGAATGGTGGACACAAGTGTTAATAAAGTTTACGTTAAGTTAAATTGGACTAAAACAACTATAAAGTTAAACCCCTTGCCGAGCTGTTTCATTACGTGCGCTGCTTGTAAGGGTTTGGGGGGGGTGCTAGAAGGGTTGGAGGGGTCATACCTCTTCAACTCCCTCCCCAGTCTTTCTTACTAAGATTTACTCGTTTTAATTTTCTTTTCGCTTCTACGTTATTGAAAAAGTCCTTTTGTTTCCTAGCCATTTCCTCACTTTTGTGTTTTTCGCGCGAGGGGGAGGGGACTTGTTTACTTTGTCTCGCTGCCCAACACTACAAGCGCCCGCCAACATCTAATTTCTAGGCTGATCGCACACAAAACCAATTTTGTTAGGGCTTGTTTTCTATCCTCACACTTCCTCCTGTTCTCCCGCCAAAAGAAAGAAAACTTTTGTTTAGTTGTGACGTGTGCTCTATAGGAACAGATACTACCCCCCTCCGGCCCTCCTTGCCCCACCAAGAAATGGAAAGGAAATTGAACTTCACATAATTTGATCTCGCAAGTAATGAAATCAATTACATTTATGTGGCACTTACACCGCAACCCAATTCAAAGTTCAAGTTTTTATTTACTGTCTTAAAAGAAATGGCGGCTTCGTCCTCTGGTAGAACAACTCATCCTGTACAAACTTCATTATGAAAGTATATTCATTGTAGTTTGTTATTTATTCTGAATTCAATTGCTAATGATAACTTCGTAACCTGAAACTTCAGTGATATTAATGATGTACACTGGATTTCAAATATTTAAAATCCATTGATATTGTAGTGATTTGAAATTGGTATATTGGAGACTATTCGAGATATCGTTATCAATGAGAAACATAGAAAATGAAATAGATGGGGAATACGTAGAATTTTTACAAAATGTAAATAATCGCTCCAGAGTCGAGACTTTATAAGAAAGTAGAATGTGAGAAAAAAACTGATCGCATATATACTAATTTTCAATTTTTGAAAGGTATAAAATGTGGATTGGGCAGCATAGGCCTGCAGTGGAAAACATTTTCCTGAGAACTTCTTCCACCTAAACTCTATCTGTAAGATAGAATTAAGCTTTTTTTCGCGTAAAAAAAGTATTTACTGCGAAGCATTTGTATTTCATTTTTAAAACTTGCTTACGAATTGAAGCAATTATAGTAGTTTGAATCAATCTCTCTACGTTTTTTAATTGATCATAGGGCTATCCTAAAAGGACGTTTATAGTATAATATGCTACAGATAATTTTATTTTTCCACTCTATTAGAAATGAGTTCACAATATTTAAAACATTCTGACTTCAGTGCACGATAGAGACCTTAGATCTCTTCAAGTTCAATTCGTAATCTAAAAATTCGTATATATGTTGACAGTGGATATTTTATAATATTTCAGAAAATAAATATATAATCGTTATTGCAGACTGAAAATTAATTGTCTAGGAAAATGGAAGATGCATGAATGAGAGGTCACTAATAAACACCGTGTCCCATTCAAACCTCCCACATTTTAATTAATCATAACTCTCAAAGTATGCGGAATTATGAAATGAGGTTGGTATTAAAAGAAAGAGAAACTCAAAGAATTTTTGTTTTCATTGTTGAAGGTTAATTCATCTGTCGCATGTTGGACAATAATGACATAAAACACGTTCGCCAGACATCACTCCACTGGACTTTTTTCTCTGGAAGTATGTAAAAGACCGTGTGTTTGCGACTCCAGTACAAGATCTTCATGATTTACGAACCCGTTATCCTTGACACAGTTACAACAGTGTCAATAGATATGTTGGACATAACATGGCACGAAATCGAATATTGACTTGATATTGTTCGTGCTACTAATGGTGCACATATATGGTTGTTTTGGTGTGTGGCAATGAAAAATCTTTGAGTTTCTGTTTCGTTTAATACCAGCCTCATTTCATAATTCCGCATACTTCCTTAGTTATGATTAATTAAAATGTGGGAGGTTTTAATGGGACACTCTGTATTATCATACGTATAAAATGGAATGACGTCATCTTTTCTTCCCAAGTGTTTTTTTTTAATGTTGTTGTCAGAGAATTTAATAAACGGTTTTAAAGTGAACGAATGAAAACTTCCGAATCATAAACAATAGGTTAAAGATGACGAGACTTGTTTGTGATATTTAAAAAAAAAATGATAACCTCCTCATGCTACATATATCTTCGTATACAATGTCTGGAGTTAGTGTGGGTACTGATAGCATCGTATCAAGATTCAAGATACAACGAATTGCCATTCGACTGGAATACTTGTATTCCAGTGCTGGATCAATTCTTCAGTTCATCTCTTGAAGAAAGTGGAACCAGGATTCCAAGGTTTGAGCCCGTTTTCATAACTATTGCTATGACTAAAGCCGATTAATTTGCAAATTTTATACGCACACGAATATAAATTAAGATAGACCCTACAGATTGAAATATACATAAAAAGTAAACAGTATAGATGCATATTATGTTGTGTTTGTATTTTGCTCAGGAAATCATTCACATGTAAATACTAAAAAAGATTAACAAAAACATTTCTCTGTTATAAGATCAAGAATTGATCTTTTTTACAGACAAATGACATGCCGAAGATGGAACATGTTCTGAAAGGCCTACATGTTTTTAACTAATTGACGAATTTTTTTAAACAGAAACCCATTTTAGTTGGGGGCGACTGATATATCAGATACTTATTTTAATATTTTAAAATGAAGTTATATTAAATTACACAACAAAGTTTCAATGCAAAAGAAAACTCTAACTTCCATAATAACAAGGTGTCAAGAAAAAGAGGTTCATATAATTTATTTCGAATGAAGGTGGTGGATCGCAATAATATAAAATATCCTATGAAGTGTGATTAAAATTATTCTCAAATTATTTTAATTTGCAGCAATTATTTTCATCTTTATTGTACCGGTCAGAGAGGTCCTATACCTTGGCATTTCTTTTCTGGATTAACTATCAATTTTTGAGTATAGGTGGGTCTAATTATTTAAACAATTATAGGAGAACAATTAAATAATATAAAAGGAATTTTTATTAATTTTGGTTTATTAAATAACATGATGTACGGAACCCCATCAATATTTTATAGACTCTACAAAAGCCCTCATTTCCTTTACATGTCATTACGTCCAGTAAGGAGTATTTCAAAGATGAGTGATTCCCTCATACTAAAGCCAGACAATGTATTGCTATTCACTAATACATATTGGGCACCTACTACAGTGATGTTCAAACTGCGAAACATTATGCAATTCCCTCTTAGATACGTACGACTGATAGGAGTGTCGAATCCCGATAACTTCAGAAGATACAATGATTTAAAGGATCTTAACTCATTATATTTATTTGATACAGATTTATCAACACAAGTTTCCAATTCAGTTTATTGTAACTTTAAAAGCTAGGTACCCATAAGTTCTACAAGACCACAGCCCATCCAATTTGCCGAGTTAGACTCTAGGACTCGTGAACCACAATTTGAGAACCGTTGTTAAAACAAGTTCTGTAGGGCCTTAAGTTGCAAGAAAACTTTCTTCCATCTCTTGCTATATAATTCTGTCTCTTTCCTACTCTCAGATTCTCTGTCTTCTTCTCACCTCTGCTCTCTTTCTAATCCTCTTCCTCCCTTCCCCACTCCTTCTTTCTCTAAAAGACAATTACCTCTTCCATCTCACTCATTTCCTCTCAGTGGCTGTTCCGCGAATTCTCGCAATTAATCACACTCTTGCAAGCCCCTGCTTGACATTTCATTAGCTTTTTCTTTTCTATAGGCTCAATTTAATTAACATGGCAGCATTCAAGAGTTTAAATTTTTAATAATCAAATTATATTTTATAGGGAACTATGATTAAGGAAATTATGATTTTTTTGTGTGTGTGCGTGTGTTTGTTCGTATATATATGGTAAAAGTTGGACGGAAATTTATTATATAATAGGGGAGGAGGATAAGCTGGAGGGTTTTAAGAGTCAGTTTGCTCGGAGAGAGGAGAGAGGATCAATGTTGTACTTGCCAGGATCCAATTAAAGGTATTGAAACTCATGGACTGAGGGGGCGCACAGGGAGGGGGTAAGCTAATTAGCTGCCAGAACACAGACACAGTGCCTCGCTCTCTTTCCCTCGTGTTAGTACAGTCTCATCATACACCAACTTCTTGGTTCTAACAGAAGATGTGGTCAGCACAACAGCCACAGTACTAGTCTCTTTCCCTCGTGTTAGTATAATATTGTCATACACTAATTTCGTGGATCTAAGCATTTCATACAAAGATATGGTCTGCCCAACTGACTGTATTTCATGTGGTCAGTACAACAGTTACAGTACTAGTCCCTTTTAGTCTGATCATACACCAACTTCTTGGATCTAAGCATTTCTTACAAAGATATTGTCTATCCAACTGACTATATTTCGTATTTTTCCCCTCGCACATCCCTATTGCATGACAGTGAGTTTCAAGTGTAGAAGGAGTACTTAGCATAATGGACACTGTGTCTGACCATTTTGTTAATAACTAGCTAATACCCGGCGTGCGCTGCTACTCCTAAATAAATATCAATGTGTTTTTACCACCAGCCGTGCGCTGTTATACTTACCCGGGAATCTGCTTATCCCGATCTTCTTGTCATCAATGAAAGACAAAAATGGTTATTGTGAGTTATCCGTAGAAGATAAACTTATGCTGTCGCTGTCGCAGACTTTTTTGTACAGTTTTTTGAGATGTTCAATTCTGTGTACATTAATTTGGTGTATTTGTTATGGTTTAGGCAGCGTAAGCCATTTAAGCATCAAAATAGGGGCCTTATTTCACGTTTTTCACTACAAAGGGTGATTTTTAAGGGTGAAGGTGTTGAGTATTACAACTCTCTTATAGCCTATGTTCATCCCCGGAATTTCCTGAACATTTTTCAAAAAAAACCCTCTCAATCGGATGAACGGTATGGCAGAGCACGCTTGCCCGGGAATGTACTTATCCCATTTTTTCTTGGTATGAATGAAAAAGAAAAATGGTTATTGTGAGTTATGCGTAAAAGATAAACATATGCTGTAGCGGACTTTTTTTGTAGAGTTTGAGATATTAAATTCTGTGTACATTAATTTTGATGTATTTGTTATGCTTTAGGCAGAGTAAGCCATTTAAGCGTCAAAATAGGGACTTTATTTCACGTTTTTCACTATAAAGGGTGATTTTAGGGGTGAAGGGATTGAATATCGCAACTGTCTTATAGCCTATGTTCACCCCGGAAATCGCCTGAACATTTTGCAAAAAAAAATCAAAATCCGATGAACGATATGGCCGCGCATAGAATACGCACAAATGAACCAACAAACAAACATTGATTTTTGTATATTAGATAGTGACTAAGGATCAACACACAGATTCTCTTAAGTAGCACCACGATATTAGGGGTGAAAGTAAACATCAAAAGTGAATATATGGTCACACATAGAAATACATTATATAATGGAAATGGACAGTTAATAACAAATTAGAGAAATTTTGAGGAAGTGGCTGAATTCAAATACCTAGGAAAAATAATTACAAACAGGAATGGGGTACACAAAGAAATTAAGCATGGGCTCAATTCTGGAAATGCCTCCTATTATGCATACATGGACTGTTGTCGTCCCAACTTCTCTCAAAAATCACAGAAAAATCATGTTTAACCAGTTTTTGAGACCCTTCTATGTAGATAATATAAAATTATAAAATTGTAGCTTGTTTTGCAATCTCCTCAACTCTTAAAATAATTAAAATATAGTAGGCTATTTCGGACCAGCCCCATCCTCAGCAGGATGTTCGTTAATGTCTAACTATCATCCGGCTACTTGATGAAAATTTAACTATTTCTGAAGTAAATAATACATTATCTACAAAACCAAGAAATTTTTAAACCTAATCAAAATGTAAACTAGGCCTAACTTAATTTACGCTAGACAACAAGGACAAATGTAAGTTAGGATGAATTATGTTTGGTATCTTTTTATGTTAAACTGCACCGAATCAAAATTTTATAGACTACTTAACTCATGCCCCAAATGCTATGATTGCAGTGAAGGACCTGCCCGGGCAGAATTACTATGGATGGGTAATGTTAGTTATAATATACAGTTTGATGTGTTTCATTTTTTCTCCACTGGGGTGTATTCTTACAATATTGCGATCCTATTTGGCAATAAATAGTGTGATCAAGTTGCAGTGATAAACAAATAAACATAATCATACATTTCTCGTTTGTTTTCAAACATCGCTGTTTACATTAAATATATACATATTTTAAAATAACTATATTTAAATAATGATTTGTGAGTAAACACCTTAATGTTATTAGTTAAATAGTCCTAACGAATGCCACTCTTGATTTCCAAATCATCTAGATAAATTGGAAATCACTTGTGGCATTACTTATGATAAGTTATTATATGCTACAGTAATAGTTATATATTTGTGTTGGATAGCTCTGAACAGTTCTAAGATTGACAAATATAACATCATTTTTTATTCCATATGCGGAATCGTTCACTCTATTGAACAATTAAGATAATTCTTCCTATAATAACCTAAAATGGATTATAGGGGCCAGATACTGCTGATTCACGTTTTCCTATCAGATTCATTAGAAAACAAGTTTTAATATTCAGCGAACGATCACTTTCATCATTATAAGCAACACTAAGCAATGTTGATTAAATTAAGTTTAATCCAGCACCGTCGGGTTCTTTGGAGTGATAAACTTAATCAACGGCGCACAATTAGAAACTGGTTGAGGTCCAGATCCTATAGAGATTAACATGAGTGCAAGACTTACATTATATGTAATCCCTAGTAATTAACCTTATCTGATTTAATATAAAACTAAATGCTGTTTACCACGTTATGCTTACTGTTAAAGTGTAAACAAATTGGAGTGAACATTTGCTCCTTTAAATACTTTACAATTGTAATTTTTTCATAAGTAATGCCACGAGTGATTTCCAATTTATCTAGATAATTTGGAAATCAAGAGTGGAATTTGTTAGGACTATTTAACGAATAAAATTAAGTTGTTTACTTGCAAATCATTATTTAAATATAGTTATTTTAAATATTTATATATATATATATATATATATATATATATATATATATATAATGAAAACGGCGATGTTTGAAAACAAATTAGAAACGTTATGTTTCACTTGTTTATCACTGCAACCAGATCATGTTATTTATTGCCAAATGATCGCAATATTGTAAGAATGCACCCTAGTGGAGAAAAAATGAAACACATCAAACTGTATATTAATTAATTTCTGATGTCCTATGATGTAAATATGTCAATTATATTTTTCTGGAACGTTATTACCTGGAAAAATATACGTTTAAGAAAGTGCAAACAGTGTTTTTTTTTGTGGCATAATCAATTGCTACAAATGTGTTTATATTATGTCCCGCAACCACGATAAGGTTACATTCGTGCACTATATATACAGTCTAGTAGCCACATGTAGTCACTGTAAAATAACGCTATTCAGAATGTTAAAAAGGAAGAGCTTGATTTTACGATGATGAAATTAAACTGATAAAATCGAGGTGAAAAACTGACTGTGATTGGTTGTAAATCAAAAATCATTGAAATGTGATTGGTCATTGATTCCCATTTGGGACATATACTTATTAAAATGAATAGATAAACAAAAATAAACTATTTCTTCAGACCATATTGGCGCTCATTTCGATTTACTATTTCCTCTACTGTATTGAATAATACATTTATAATACATTTAATTCCCGAAATATACTATTAAAATGATTTTCATATATTTTTAATTAATGTATTTTTGGATATCTTTTTTCAATAGTGATCACAGTCTCATGATTTCATGAACATTTGCGAAAAATGACATATTTAATGTAATCGTGTGTGTGTGTGCGTGCGTGCGCGCGCGTGTGCGTGTGTGTGTGTGTGTGTTTAAGGAAGGAAAATCAATGTTTGTACTGGGATTCCTAGATAGCGTGGTCGGTTAGAGGTTTCGAGTTCTAATCCCGCTTCATGCGTTAATTGTTTGTTTTCATGACATAAATATATAACTATAATGACTTTCTGGAAGCAGTAAATACGCTGGTATACATCAGTTAATCTAACCATTCCATTATGTTCTTACAACGTGAAAAGTAATCAACAAATAACTTTCAGAATTTCTTCAGGAAGTATTGACTGAGCAGTTTGATGCAAGGAGCACATAGAATATACAGGGCAAGTCAAAATTATGGACTCAATTTCATAAATTTATCCTGTGAAATCTACTGAACATATAATGTGATATATATGCCCTGAAAGGAAAACTCTCAAAGTTAAGTCTCCCTCTGTGCTAATTTGCTCTCATTAAAGGAAGAGGATGGGTTCTCCGAAAGGGTAAATTTCAGTGATGTAGCTACGTTTCACCTTTCCGGGAAAGTGAATTGACACAACATAAGAATTTGGGGAACTGCTAATCCCAATGCAATTGTGGAACACGAGCGCAATTCACTCAAAGTGAATGTGTTTTGTGCAATTTCCCTTGAAAATATTTATGGGCCCATCTTCTTCCTTGAACCTACTGTGAGAGGACATGTTTTTTCTGGATATGCTGCAACAATGGCTCCTTCCACAGCTCGAAGAGAATAGTGCAGATTTCATTCTTCAACTGGATGGTGCCCCTCCGCATTACCGTGGCAGTGTTCGGGACCATCTCAATCAGGCATTAGAACAATGCTGGACAGGCCGTGCATCTCAGGATGATCAATCTCTCATTCGTTGGCCACCTCGTTCCCCCGACTTGACCCCGTGGGGTTTCGTAAAAGATCTTGTTTACGTACCACCACTTCCAGCAACATTGGGTGACCTTCGTACCCGTATCACTACAGCCATTGTAGAGATTGACCGCAACACACTACACAAGGTTTGGCAGGAGATAGACTATCGGCTTGATGTGTGTCGTGCTACACGAGGTGCTCACATAGAACACTTGTGATATGACTGAAAAAAAACTTTGAGAGTTTGTCTTTCTGAGCATATATCTCGGATTATGATACATTCAGTAGATTTCTCAGAATAAATTTGTGAATTCTAGTCCATCATTTTGACTTGCCTGTATAAACGTTTACAGATGAATCAGACATTGGTATGCCTCTTGGACAGTCAGAAAATGGCAGTCGGTATTACCTAGCATCCCATTGTTTATTGCCAATTACTCTGTTTAAACAACCGAATATTATGAACCCCTCATGTAAAATATTCAACCAATGTATCTGATAAATTCTGTATGTTTATCAACAGAATTATTATCCACTGTGCGTAGTTTAACACCCATTTCTGTGAGATCAATGCCTATAAGGCAAGAATAATTTATTATTCGCATTCAGACATGTTACGTATTTTATGGGAGATGATCAATAATCTTGCATAAAGAAAGCTCTTAACACAATCCAAACATATATTAAAAGGGTTAAAGTATGTGTTATAAAAATATCCACTGAATGATAAAATCAAAGAATATAGAGATAAATGATTTAGATGGTTTAGTATGGTTAAAGTATGTGTTATAAAAATATCCACTGAATGATAAAATCAAAGAATATAGAGATAAATGATTTAGATGTGTAGAAAGAATGAATGTAATAAGATTACTAAAAGTAGCATTTAACTACAAGCCAAGAGGTTCAAGGAATATAGTAAGACCAGTGAAAAGATGGACAGAACAACTGTGAAGCAGAACAGGCAATTTACCTAGCACATGAAGTGAAGAAGAAGATTTGTGTTATAAATTAAAAGAAAATGCATCCCTCAATTTATTAATTTAAATGGAAAACGAGGCTAAAATACACTCCATGGTTTGCACTAAAAACCTTCCAAATGTGTCTAAATGCGTCTTATACATAACTGTAGAGTAATCCAAAAAAAAAAACTCACTTGATTTGTTCTGTTTAAACCTTTTAATATTATTCTACGAAATATAAATTCGTTATTTTCCCAGAATACTAAATGGATGCTACTTGGTAGAAGAAGAAGAGGACAGCCAAAAATAAGGTGGATTGATAATGTTTTGAACAGCATGAGAGAAAAAGGACTGGTCAGTAGTGATTGGAATGGCAGAGAGATGTGGAGGAGAATGGCAGTAGATTAATGAGGCATTGTAAAACCTGCTAAATAATTAAATATAAATTATGAATTATCATATCTTCAGTAAGTCGCCTAAGTTATTGAAATGCCTAGTATCATGGTGAACTGATGGTACTGTAGAAGTTTCGGACAAAGTTAATTCCTCCGACAATGATTCCAATTTCTTATTGTACGTCTTGTCGCTATCAGGTAATTATCTCTCGTGTTCTAATTCACTTAATGTGAGAGTCTTTCTTTCTTATTTTCTTTCTTTAATGCAGCAAATTAATTAGCCAAGTTCATCAAAAACATCTGAAACTAAGCAGGCTACGACCCAAATCTTTTGGATCAATAATTTGGAAGTTATTCGTCGTACGTTAATGGTATGTTTATCTAACGACACATAGATCTAAAGCTATGTCCAACTTCTTTTTAACAAGGGAAATGACAACTATTGCATGGACGTACCTTTAAATTTCTCTCAGATAAGCGTTGTGATGTACCAAGATCGTGAACAATAAATTATCTGTCTTTTTAACTGCAAGGTATAGAAATCGATGCCAGAATCCAGCAATGTGAACCCACTCTACGGTGTAGATGGACTTCCTGCATGAGTAAGAGCGGTATGAAGTAAGGTGAGACGTGGCGCGGACGGCAGATAGTGTGGGCTGTCCAATCTACCAATTCAGGTGTTGTATTATTCCTCTATAGTTTAAATGAAAGATTTAGCGCTGGATTTTAGTGCCTTGTAGTTAAAAAAAAAAGTAAGATTTGTTTTTGGACACGGCCTTTGTACATCACAACGCTTCTCTAGAAGAAATTTCAAGGTAGGTTTTGGCATGCAGTGGATAACAGATCCCTTGTAAGGACATCATTTAGAGGTCATATGTGAAATTGAAGTGGAATATGTAGCTGAAAACATCGCTTTGAGCAATAATTGTACCTACTGAATTTCCGGTATGGTGGAGTATTCTGACAACCCCATTCAGGCCATTAATACTTAGAAAAAGTGGCAGAGATAAATTTCGGGACTCCTCAAGATTACCGGAAGGACAGATCCATTCTGGCCACGACAATAACAAAATGAGTTGACCGAGGATAAAATTTCGCGCGATATTTGTTATCCATTTCTGTACACAAAATGTATAGATGAAAAAAATAACAGTTTCTACCTATAAAGGGCGATTTCCGCAATGCACTAACAGTTTTAAAAAAACTAAACTTTGAGACTAGGGCTGTGGTATCTATAAGAACAGAAACATTTGTGTATCACTGTCTTGTCTAAGCTCACTTTCTTGACTAAGCCTAAATGTTATAAACAGAACATTAAACTTTTGGAACTTTTTTTTTTTTTGCGTGAGAAAGCGATCTGTCGTACTTATAGCAGTGGCGACTATGATTGAAAGTTCATTTCCTAAATTTTGGGGTTGTCAACCTAAATAACTTTACTGTAATATTATATATTACCTACCTCGTGCGGGAAGTAAAAACACTGTCCTTTATGTATACTATGTACAATATAGCCTATATACAAAAATATATCCAAAAGGTAGGGTTAATATACATTATACGAAACAAATCACTGCATTTTAAATGAACTGAACTTTATTGTAAACAATATAAAACAATAAAGTCTACTTGCCGCCATTTTATGCATGATTGGTGTCACGGCCTGCAATAGTCTCAACTAAATTGTTTTCGGCATTTACCGTACAAACACTGGCCACACTGTTAACGTTAGTCAGTTCTTTATAATGAACGCAAATAATTCCAACAAAGATGTTATTATTTTACTATTATTTATTATTTTGAAAACACCATCGCGCAAAAAATAATGTACAACGCACGTTTGTGAAGTGTTTTACAGAATCTCTGAAATTAAAAACCTCGCTGTCGCTCGGTTTTTAATCACATCCTCACTTCTGTAAAAACTACTTCCCAATCTCGCATTGTAATATACTATTTTAAATTTCGCAGGTTATACTTATGAAAAAACGTTGATTTCTTGTTTTGAAGAGCATTACTAAATGTATAGAATATATTTAGACTTCAGTTTGTCAGGATAATTTTCATACCAGAGAGTTCTAATTCATTAAGTTATGGGTGTGGTAACCCGTTAATGTACTTCGTAATTTGGCTGTTACTTGCAGAACAAGGAGCATCTTTAACAAGTTAGAACGACAGGAAAGAATATATTGCATGATTTTGTAAACTAAGGGGTAAATGTGAAGGAGATAGAAAAATCGTTAAGTACCCATATATAGAAGAACAGAGATAGGTTTAGAACCTTAAAGTGTGTAAATGTTTTATAGTCAGTTTTTTTTAATTTTATGCAAATTTTGAAATAACATATGTATTAATTCTAATAAATAAACTTTATTTTATCCTTTGAAAACAGTCCCTTATGTTTCAATGTGTCTGGGCGTTTGGCTGGATGCACAAGATTAAACAATCTATACTTTTAATATCCCTATATAAAATTTATAAATAAATTCAACAACAAGAAGAGTCATGAAGATGACGTTAAGACTTAGAAAATATTTACGAAGACTATTTAACTCATGCCACAAATGGGAGTCAATGACCAATCACGTTTCAATGATTTCTGTTTTACAACCAATCAGAGTCGTGTTTCACGAAATATTTATCAGTGTTATATATACCATATTAAAGAAAGCTCCTGTTTAATGTTCTGAACTGGTCTGACCATTATTTTGCAGTGACTGAGCCTATGAGAAATACGGCTACCAGATTGTATATATAGTGCATAGATGTCAACACATAGCGCTTGCAGGAGCTAATATAAAAACATTTGTAGCAATTTATTATACCACCAAAAAAAGAAACAACTGTTTGCACTTTTTTAAATGAATTTTTTTTTCTCAGGTAATAATCCAGAAAAATATAATTGTCATATTTACATCATACGACATCAGAAATGAATTAATATACAGTTTGATGTGTTTCATTTTTTCTCCACTAGAGAGTATTCTTACAATATCGCGTTCCTTTGGCAATAAATAGTATGATCTGGTTGCAGTGATAAACAAAAGAAGCAGATGAAGCGTACCCATCTTTTCTCATTTGTTTTCAAACATCGCCGGTTACATTAAATATATAAATATTTTAAAATAACTATAGTTAAATAATGATTTGTGAGTAAACAGCTTAATTTTATTCGTTAAATAGTCCTAACAAATGCTACTCTTGATTTCCAAATTCTCTAGATAAATTCACTCCTCACTTCGTGAGTCATGAATTTATCGATAATTTGGAAATCACTCGTGGCATTACTTAAATACATGACATACTGAAGTTGAAAAATACGGAGAATAAAAATAAATAAAAGGTATACAAATTTTATAATAAAAGATTAAACAAGGTAGAAAGTAGGACCATTACGAATAAATTATCAATTATAAATATCACTGAAGATATAAAATATTATAGATAGAGATGGAAAGAGCAAGAAGAAGAAGATCAAGAGGAAGACCAAGGAGAGGATGGAACATATATTCTGAAACCGGTTAAGGCTAAGTGCCACCTAATCCGTGAAGTTAAAAAATATTTTTTTTATTTGGATGTTAAGATATTTTAATAGTTTACATAAAAACTTATAAACTCATTCTAAATAGAAATGTATCACAATGAATTAGTTTCCATTATATCAAAACATAAAACTATAACACACAGAATTTAATTTCCCAAAATAAATTCAAAACTTTTTAAGGATAATTCATTCACTTTTTATTTTATTTTTTATTTTTATTTATTTTTTTGCGTTTTTCGGCTTCTTAAATGAAAAATTCAGAAAAGGTTTACTTAAATGTTGACATATGAAGAAAATGCTTATAACTTGTTTCCTTGCGACATAGCTCCTCCTCTTATTCAATTGTTAAATAATACTAATAAATATAGCCTATTGTAGATGAATTTTATTTTTATTGATATCTCACAACCTTTTTAGAGAAGCAATTGAGTTGTTTGAAAAGGAGAAAACATTTCCCTTATCTTCTAACTATATTTATTATTATATTGCACCTGTATTTAGTTTATTTTTATCTTTATTCTTGTTATTGATTTTTTCCTTATTTGAGAGGATTACATTAATTTTGAAATAGGATTGTTATGTATATATATAAAGGTAAAGTGACCCTACTACAGGCCTCAGCAGGGCCTTGGTAGTGGGAGGTTAAGGCTCCCATTTTTTCTGGGCAATCAAAACTTGATGTCAGCCTGGTTGTCAGTCCTGCGTGACGGCCGCCTTTACCCCCAGAACAAGCGTCCGGTGCTCATTTCCGTTAGAGGCTGAGTCGACACCAGGGTCATAGTGCCGCCAGAACGTTTGGGTCAGTTTAAAAATACTGGCCCCATCGGGACTCAAACCCTTGACCTCCCGGCTTTTAGCGCAGTGCTTTAACCACTACGCATATATATATATATATATATATATATCCATAGTAATTCTGCCCGAAGGCAGGTCCTTCACTGCAATCATAGCATTTTCATGCTATGCTTGCAGCTTTACTTGGAAATTGTGTAGGTGTGGTAGCTTCCCGTTGCTTTCCACACCGGTGAAGGATGATGATGATAATGATAATGGTAAGGATGATAATGATAACGATGATGGCCATATGATTTCGGGGACCGTTTGGGCCTTAAAGTTTTCCTGACATTTGTCTTACAGGTGAGGAAAAACCCCTATAAAAACCTCACCCAGAAAAACTGCCCCGACCGGGGATCGAACCCGGGCCCGCTGCGTGACAAGGCAGCACGCTACCTCGAGACCACAGCGGTGGACATATATATATATGACATAAGAAAATTCCTGGGATTTGAACCCGGACTTCTGGATTGGTACTCCAGCTTGTTATCCATTACACTTCCGGACAAATCTAATACAAACATTTATCTTTCCTTTTATCTATATATATATATATATATATATATATATATATATATATTACACCGCTGTGGTCTCGAGGTAGCGTGGCGTCTTGTCACGCAGCGGGCCCGGGTTCGATCCCCGGTCGGGGCAGTTTTTCTGGGTGAGGTTTTTATCAGGGTTTTTCCTCACCTGTAAGACAAATGTCAGGAAAACTTTAAGGCCCAAACGGTCTCCAAAATCATATGGCCATCATCATCCTTATCATTATCATCATCACCATCACCATCATCATCCTTCACCGGTGTGGAAAGCAACGGAAAGCTACACCTACAATTCCCTAGTAAAGCTGCAAGCATAGCATGAAAATGCTATGATTGCAGTGAAGGACCTGCCTTCGGGCAGAATTACTATGGATATATATATATATATATATATATACATCATTATTAGGAGATATGATTAAAGCCCCAATAGCCCCTGTTAAAGGCCAGGGTATTTTGTCAACTAAATGGAATGGATCTCGGTCTTCACTGCCATCTGATAGCTACTATAACAAGTAAGCAAATTAAAGAGAATATTTTTACTTTATAGCAGTGTCGCTTTATCGATGTTATAATTGTATTTTTTTTTTTTTGACATTGAGCAATGAAAGCTTAATATGACTTGATAAGAAAAATACCTGGACGGAATTTGAACCAGTACCTCTGGATTGGTTTGTATTAGATTTGCCCGGTGGAGTAATGGATAGCATGCTGGAGTACCAATCCAGAAGTCCGGTTTCAAATCCCATCTAGACATTTAATTTCTTATCATGTCATATTAAGCTCGCATTGCTCAAAAAGCCTTTATTGGATAAAGTAATGAATTATAGACAAAATGGATTGATCACATGAATGGAATGAATATGGATAGATATCCGTTTTTAGTAAGAAATTGTCAAGCAAGAGGAAGACGTGATATCGGAAACCCTAGAAAAACGTTTGGCTGATGCATTATGAAGTCGGAATGGACAATTGCCTAATCTTTGGGGTGACGATGATGATAAGAACACTTGAAAAAATAATTTTGAAATTAATTCGTCCAGAAATCGAACCCAAGACTAGAATAATTCAATGGTATTTGAAAGCTTGGGAAGTGCGAGAGAATTGGTTGTCCGCTAAATAATAGAGAAACAGCAGTAGAGTTGGGTGTAGGAAATGAAACCTTGAGCGTGTATTGTACATGTTCTGATGGACCAAGTTGATCTATTTCCGGTTGTAGAATAACCTCATCGCCCAACTTCTCTCACTTGTTTCTATAACCGTTTAATGTTACAACGCCCGACAAACTGCCCTTCAACGTTTGCAATTGGTGTTCCTTAACACGCATTCAATTCCATTTGCAAATCTGATTTTTAAATTTAAAAAATAATAGTATTTTTAATAACGATTTAACCATTACTTGCTGCGAAGGCGGTTTTAAGAGATCCACATTAAAGCAGAATTTTAATATTATAATGAATATAAAAGTTAAAATTAATACTTTTCTATTTTAAAATTCTTTTAATATTTAAATATAACTTAAATAAATAAAAACATCTAAATAATTCAGTGTTGTTCATTGTTGAATAAAAATGTCTCAGTAACAATTACAGAAATTGCACTAAATAACAGTTTTTGTAAATAATGCTTTTAAAAATTGTTTTAAGTCATTGTTATAAAAATTATGGTTGGTATCTAACTTGATAATGAAATCATTCGCTCTCTTGCACTCCAATATTTAGCAGAAAGGCTGGTCTCTTCTACAAAAGCTGGACAACGGAGGAGATGGTTTCTTTCCATATCTTCATTTAAATTGCAAAAAGGGCATTTAGGTGAATCTGTTATGCCAATTCTGTGTAGGTGTTTATTCAAGCAGTCATGTCCCGTTAGCAGTCTGAATGTTGCTACTGCGGATTTTCTTTGTAATGTAGTAATGTCATAAGCTTGTAGATTTTCCCATTCCTTTCCAGATGTTTTGGTGGTGTATTCTTCTCTAAGTTTATTGATGTATTTATTTGAGATAATTCTTTTGATAGAGTGAAAGGAAACTGGAGCAGAAGTTGGGTTTGAAACAATTTTGCTACCCTTCTTGGCTAGAAAATCGGCTATTTCATTGCCTGTCACTGAAATATTATTAAAATTATATTATCAAAATTATAAATCCTTCTATTATAACTGTAATAACAACACCTGCATGATTTCATATTCTTAAATGAAAGTAAGCTAAACTCTGATTGGATGTTAAAACAATTAACTTTCGTATTTAACAAATTAATTTAAACCTTATATCTAAAGAACTATTAACCAATGGAATTTAGAAATACCGTCATGTGATGTAATAATGGTCTTAAAATTATAAAAGAATTACACTAGTTATTCTGCATACAATTTTCATCAAAGATAGAAGTAATAAGAAGAGCTCTCCTGATAAAATGTAATATTTAATACAAGAAGAATAATTGATTCAAGAAAAGAAAATAATTTAGTTTTAATTGACGGTGAAGAATAATACCAACTACATTTACTTAATCTGCTGGGAAATTAAGAAGTGAATAAATTTGCAATTATTTCTACAAGAAACATTTTTTAGTAATTTTGAAGTGTTTTCCTATCCAGTGTATCAACTTCCGACCCTAAGAAGAGAGTCCGGCTCTACCGAAAATTAAACACAACCTGAAACAGTAATTCTTTTTCTGAACACAAATCCTTCTTCAAAATGTTACTACAAAATCGGACATGAAGAGAATTACTTCTTCAACATGAGAATGTATACTGTTATTTATGTAAATCTCTTCTACTTATTCACTAAGTTGTCTCAAACCTGGTGTTAAATAAATGACATAATGTTCAGCTTTGTTCATCTTAGTAATAGGTAGGGCCCGGATTTTGATGAAATGTCATATTTTTATGAGATGTCGGAGACGATGCTGATTAATAATTAAGTGCATTGTACAATAAATATGTTAGATATATGAGGTTTTTATAGGTCATTAAAATATATTTTTTCCACTTTTTCTGATAAAGTAATTTCACAAATTTTATTTGTTTTAGGTCATTTTATTTATTTTTCATACTTTTATACGTCAGTTTTTAAATAATATATGGTTCAATGTTCATTTTTATGTATTTTTTTCTTGCTATCTTGTTTTTTGTACTCAGGCAAGTCAGTGAGAAACTACAGCACGTTGCCTCAATATAACATGAAATCACTGTGTTCTGCCACCACGTGGATTGATTCGGGACTTCCCCTTCAATGCGGAAATCTTTCGATTTGTAATATTTCCGTTTATCTCACGAGAGTGGTGTTTCTGTATGGTTGTGTTGATTTTCGTGCAGTGCAAAATGCCAAGACAAAAAGTGTCTAGTGCTATCCGTTTAAGACTGTATGTAACAGAATTCGGTGAACAAGTATTTATTACTGAAGGGAGTGTATTATTTTGCAAGGCGTGCGAAATTAAAGTCGCTGCAGATAAACGTTTCACAATACATCAACATATCGGGCGCGAGAAACATTTCCGGGCTCTTAAAAATGTGAACAAAAGAAAAGTGTCTCAATTACTGTTAAAACAAATTGCTTCCACATCAAATAGCAAATCATCTCTATTTTTTAAAGAATTATATGAAGTGTTTGTCAGTGCAAATATTCAACTAGAAAAACTAAACAATTCTAAACTGCGTGATTTCCTTGAACGTCATAGGTCATACTATTCCAGACGAATCAACATTGCGAAAAAACACTATTTAGTAAAATGTTATGAAGACACATTAAACCATATAAAACCGTGTTAGCTGACAACCGCCGATCGTTCACTTTTGATAACTTAAGGTTGACCATGGTGGTATATTGCAGTGCCAACTAAGGTATGTCTAGTTAATAACTTTTCATATTAGTTTAATAATAATGAGATTGACCTAGTGATAATTATTATTTTTAAATTATTTTATATTACTACTAAGAACAGGTATTGCTTTAGAATAGTTACCCCAATCAACAATTATCATTATTTCTCATAACCATTTCTAATTAATAAATTAAAAAGTATTAATTAGATAATTAATATAAAAATATTTTTTCTTTAGGCCTTTTTTTACACTTTCGGGTTATTTTAAGATAATTTTAAGGGAATATTATAGGTTTTTTTTAAACATTTTAAGGTTATAAACATCCGGGCCCTAGTAGTGGGACTTTATTAAACTAAAAGTAAGATACATACGATGTTATTTACAAATGTGGGTCGCACGGCAGCAACCCGTCCGTGCTGTTGACAATCCGTTTCAATAAAATAATGTCTAGTAATAACATAAAGTAAGGAAAAAACAACACAATAGAAAGCAATACAATTGCATTATACATTAATTTAGGTTACGTAAAATTATTAACTACACTGGTCAACATGATTTTTGTCTCATGAGTACCAATAGTTGTACTTAATGTAGATTTTTATCGTGTTTTCAAATCTGTATTCGGAATTTCTCCATCGCCGACAGTTTTTTATTTCAGTTTCAATTAATTCATTTAAATAATTATTTTTTAATAAACGTTTTTTCGTCCATTTGTCCATTGTAAAATAAAACCAAATGAGCTAACTCAGGAGATTTCAGCTACGGAAAAGAGATATCAAGGCAAATGGAATCCTAATATGCTGGCCGATTATTGTTGGACCAGCAAGATGGATGCTCCACAGGCGAAATATAGCAGAAAATCGTCATTTCTTACTTTCTAAGTGAGTCCGAATGTTCGAATATTGTGTAGTTACGAATGTAGAAAATATTAAAGTGTTTGAAATTATAATAAATGCCTGTCTCTCGAAAACCTTAGGTGATGGAGAAACCCCAATATAATATTTGAATTCGGGAGAAAAAATACTATCAGAATCACATATGTTTCTTTCTGAGACAAAAAATAAAGTTTCTTTTTTGTTGCTCAGTGCAATTAGTGATTTTACACTATGTTTACATATTAGGCCTATTTACGTATTCACGAATGAGTGTTGTTCTTGTTTTCTGCATTTTGTCCAGAAATTTTCCCACGTGCATAGTTCTATATTATTGCGTTTCAGCCAAAAAGAATGTCACAATTATTGCTTGTTAGATATATTCAGTAATACGAGTAATGTTAATAAGACCTTTAATTCTATAGAGTAATATCAGATATAATAAGAACAGTTAAGTCTCGTAGAGTGTGATGTGCAGGACATGTGGCCGAAATGTGCAATAAAAGTGGGTCATGGAAACTTCTTGTACGAAGACCAGAGGGTAGACCAAGAATAAGGTGCGAGAATAACATTAACCATTAATTGAGGGAAGTAGAATATACAAGGGATGTTTGGAAAACATTAGCTCAGGATAGGGATGTGTGGAGATCTCACGTCCACGCGGTCATGAACTTACGGTTTATATAATGCCAGTGTGTTAGTTACTTTTAATATCAGGGTTATTTTGTAGAGTGTAACAACAATGATTATATATCATCTATATATATAATGACGTAACAGCCTACTGTTGGACCTTAGCCTCTCCTTTGTTAGGAATTACTAGACCAAGTTAATTTAGTTATGTTTATAGTTACAAGAAATGGAAAATATACATTTCAACAATGGAGAAAAACTAAAACCTAGTATTGAATGCATGTATTTAGGAACAAAATTAGGCTATTCAGGCGATAACACAGTGGAAATTAAAAATAGAATCGCACAAAAAACAAGCAATAAATGCTTTAAACCCTGTTTGGTGGAGCAAAAATATAACAAAAATATAAAATTACAAATGTATCAAACCATAATTCAGAGAATTTTAACATATGGTGCTGAAGTCTGGCAAATTCCTACCAGGGAAATGAAAAGAATTTTAAGTACAAAAATGGATGTTTTAAGAAGATCAACTGGAAAATCTAGAATGTATAGAATACCAAATAAAGAAATAAGGGAAATTATGGGTGTACAAGAGGAGCCGGACATCATAGACATTATAGAAAAGAAAAGATTACTGTGGTATGGCCATGTCAAACGAATGCCAGAGCAAAAATTGCCTAAAATTGTTATGGAATGGATCCCAATGGAAAGGAGAAAGAGAGGAAGACCGAAGAAAACTTGGATAGAAGGGGTACAAGCAGCTATGAATATCAGAGGATTGGAGGAAGATCAATGGATGGACAGAGAGGAATGGCGTTTGGTTTCCGGAAGACGGCGGCAGCTGCCATGATACCGGACGATGATGATGATGATTTATAGTTACATTTATTTCCCTAAAGATGTGATGAATGGTATGCGGTCAACATTCTGAGTCAATGAGACATCTAATAGGCAACTAAGGTGTTACTAGGATGGAAAAAAATTGGTACATTTTGCTTAGAGGCCTCTTCATTCAGTCTTAAGGTTCTTTTACGAGCCTGAAAATCTTAAGTCTCGGGACCCACAGATTAAAGTCCCTCCTGCAGGACTTGCTTCTTGGATATTTCTATCCTTAAAAAAATCAATCGACTCCGGCCGTTTGAAACCACGATCTTCGGAACCAGTGGCAAGGAACGTAATCACTAGTCCATCGCGGCCGACATATATCATCTAGTAGCTCTAAAATAAAAATAAAATATCCGCATAAAAAATATAAAATTTTCATCTCTCTGTATGTGTGTGTGTGTTTTCGAATTTTACCCCCTTCACATTTTGTGCTTCGTGTTCTGCGCTAGGCGGACAGATAGCGTTAATGTGATGTGTTTTCACTTCGATAGACCAATTTAGTAGGTTATGTGTACTTGAAATGTGTAAACCTACAGAGACGAATGTATGTTTAAGTATTTATGTGTATTATGATAAATTATTATGAAGAGAAGGGAGAAGGTGAAACCTGGTGCTGGCACAAAACCTATTCCTGTCGAAAAGCACCAAGAGGTCCGTCAGATTTCATCTTCCCATTCGACGGATGAATCCACACTAGTATATGGCTTCTCAATATATCTACTGCAGAGGGATTTGTAATTTAATTCAAGCTTCTGCTGCTTAATGTAGCGATTAACAACTGTACACCACCACCCTCCTAATCCTGAGATTAAGATTTTTAATTAAAATAACCACCCCGCCGGAAATCGAACCCTGACCTACTAGCTAGGAAGGATCAATTTTTAAACCGAAAAAAAAAGCCAAACTTTAAATTGAATTGGTTCTTCAGATGCATTATTTTAAATTGTATAAATTAACTATTTTAATGAAGAAATTTAATTAATTAATGGAAATTATTTTATACTACATATATTTTTAGAAAATATCGTAAAACGCATTATCTAGAAACTCTTGGCTTAACGTCTGTTTGTAGTAGTGCTGTAGTTAGATACAATATTACTATTTTGTTATACTTCACAAAAATTACAAGTAATTGTGAATTCCATCCATAGTAATTCTGCCCGAGGACAGGTCTTTCACTGCAGTCATAGCATTTTCATGCTATGCTTTGCAGCTTTACTAGGGAATTATACTCCTCACTCAGGAGCCTGTCCCGACCGGGAATCGAACCCGGGCCCGTTGCGTGACAAGGCAGCACGCTACCTCGAGACCACAGCCGTGGACAGTTACGAATTGCTCTAAATAATAATTGTAATACATAATTCTTATCTCCATTCCATTTATGTAGTTTTACCTCTCACCTTATAGGTATTTTTACATGCCACACGTCACCCGGACCTTACAGTGGCACGGCCTTTCAGGAAAGGTATTTTAACTATGGATCACACATATACTTTTTTCGACCAGACGGGAACACGAAGGGTCTCCACGAATGAGTGATCAGCTGAATGTCGGGGCCTCTTCGAAGACAACACAACATTAAGATGAAACACACCATTCACACACACATATTCATACTAAACATGGCGAATATGATAATGATGATTATGATGGTCAGATGATGTTCGGGGGACCGTTTGGGCGTTAAAGATTCCTGACATTTGTCTTACAGGTGAGAAAAACTAAAAAAAAAAAAAAAAAAAAAAAAACATCAGCCAAGAAACTTGTCCCAACTGGAGATCAAACCCGGGCACTCTGCGTATGAGACAGTGACGCTATCCCGAGACCATAACAGTGGACATAATTCAAAATAAATATTTATAAAACAAAACAATAAAAATTGTATCTGTGATGGCAGTCGTCCTCAACAAATTGAAAATTATTTAAAATAATCTGTTAGCCTTTCGGAACTAGTTCTATTTTCAAAGCTGTCTATTGGGTACTCAATAGGTATTCATCCTCTACTTTCTTATGAGATATAATTGTAATGTTAATGTTTTTAGTGTATAATGCTATTGTGTTATTATTTAATTGTAATATTATTATTGTGTTTTCTTTATGTAATTGTAATGTTATTGCTGTTTTTGTTGTTTATTTTTCTTTACACTAGTACCAATTATTACTTTATTGTAACGGACTGTCAACAGCACGTACGGCTTACTGCCCGTGCGACCCATATTTGTAAATAATATTGTAAATATCTTACTTCTTGTCTAATAAAGTCCTACTACTACTACTACTACTATGAGATATATGCAGCACTTACTTCATGCGTGTTCCTATTCCGGGTAATTCTAAATGAGTTCAACAGCAATAAGTTTACATTTAAACGATATATCGTTAAAAAAGAGTATATTAACAACAAATGTTTTTTTCTCAGAGCTCGCATATTGCACTTACATAGCGAGCTAAAGAGTGTTCTTTATATATAATTAACTAACCCAGAAATGAGTAGGTAAAGAACATAGAAGCATTTTCTTGCTGATTGTAACGGACTTTACTGGTGCTGTGTATAAAATGCGCTCCCAGTTCTCTAAGCTCTGGCATTTGTTGTCCATTAATTGGACTAAATACACGTTTTTACTTACAAAGGGATCCCACAAGGTTTGAACGCTTTTAACAAAGACAAGTGTTATATATAGACTTGATGTAAAAAGCAAACTTTGCATTTAGCATTACTTGTTTTGTTGCTTCGGGTCGTTTATATTCCAACAAAAAATAATAAAAAAAAAAGAATTAAGATTGTGAAACCTTACAGTGGAATACTTCGCAACCAGCTTCGGGCAGAGAGGATTTGGGGTAAGGGGTTGGGGTGAATGTGTAAGGGATGAAGTCTAATTATTGAAGAGTAGGCTGGAAAGGGGAATGAAGCCCTAGAGAAGTACTAGTTTCAAGGATTACAAGACAGAAAGGGGTAGGATTTAGATGAAAACAACCAGAAGTTTGATCCTCTTGTACAATAGGTGCATTAAAGTACGTGACAGCTCTAATATCGAATTCGATTAAAAGGATTCATCTTCCCAAACTACTTCATTAAACGTACTAACACGGAAATGTGTGTATCAGTCTTTGAATTACAATCTAAGTTTTATGTACTAGTAACGGGCTGGAGGAAGGGAAGGGGATCCTCACTATTTATATATGAAAATGCCCTGCAATTAAATTAGTAGTAGTAGGACTTTATTTATTAGACAAAAAGTAAGATATTTAAAATATTATTTACAAATATGGGTCGCACGGGCAGTAAGACGTACGTGCTGTTGACAGTCCGTTACAATAAAGTAAAAATTGATAATAGTATAAAGAAAAACAAAAAAGAAAATAATAACAGTACGGGGGCACGCCGTAGCGTAGTGGTTAAGGCACTGCGCTACAAGCCGGAAGGTCGAGAGTTCAAGTCCCGTTGGGGTCAGGATTTTTTTAACTAACCCAAACCTTCTGGCGGCACTATAGTCCTCTGGGGGTAAAGGCGACCGTCACGCAGGGCTGGCAACCCGGCTGACATAAAGGGTCGATTGTCTAGAAAAAGTGGGAGCCTTAACCTCCTACTACCCCAAGGGCCTCCAGAGGCCTGTTGTGGGATCACTTTACTTTAAACAATAACATTACAATTACATAAAGAAAACACAATAATATTACAATTAAATAATAATACAGCAGCATTGTACATTAATAAAGTTATGTATAATTATTAAGAATGAATGGTATTGCATTTTGATAGAATATATTTATTCATGAATGAGTGTTGTTCTTATTTTCCGCGTTTTGTCCAGAAATATACCCACGTTTATCCAATTTTCTGGATTTATCATTAACTCGTAGCATGCCAATCTTTCGCGATTTAAATTTAGAAATCTTTCCGGTAATAAGTGACGTCTCCAATATACTAAATCATCACATTTTCCTAATATATGTATCTCGTCTTCAAAGTTCCCGCACATTGGACATATTCGCATATCGTGATCGGGCAATTAAATTATTCTAACGCCGGTTCTTGATTTTCTATCATTAACTAAAACTCTAACTAACTGGTACTATTGAACCCATAGGTCCATGGCCGCGCGGACATAAACTCTCCACAGATCTCAATCCTGAGGTAATGTTTTCCAATCATCCCCTGTATATTCTACTTTCCTCAAATCCTGATTAATGTTATTCCCCCACCTCATTATTTATCTACCAACTGGGTGTTTTCCTCTGATTTTCCTACAAGAACATTCCATGTCTCTCCTTCATTCCCAATTGGTACCACATGTCCTGCCCATTGTAGTCTATGAGACTTAATTGTTCTTATTATATCTATTTTCCTATAAAAATCATGTACCTCACTGTTATGTAGTCATCTCCATTCGTGTGTCTGTTCATTCGCTTTGGTCCAAAAATTGTCCTAAGAACTTTATTCTCAAATACTCGTATTCTTTCCTCTTCCCTTAAAGAAAGAGTCCGCGTTTCTTATCCATAAAATATAACTGGGAGAATATATATATATATATATATATATATATATATATATATATATATATTTATTTATTTATTTATTTATTTATATACACACACACACATTCATTTTAACATTTTTCGAGATAAGTTGACAAGAATCCCTGTAATGCATAATTTCCAGAATTGAGCCCATGTTTAATTTCTTTGTTCATCTCATTCCTATTTGTAATTACTGTTCCAAGGTTTTTTGAATTCAGCCACTCGATTCATTTATATAGTCTGTTTAGTCATCATCATCATCAACTTCAGGGTAACGGCCTTCTGGACTATTCCTTTTCTTCATTCCACCGCTTTCTGGTCTTCCTTGGAATCTCTTGTCTATAAGTGCATATTTGCAAGATCTTTTAAGTATTCGGCTCTCTTCCTTTAACTAGATGTTGAATTAATCTTGTTCTGTGCGTTTTAATTTTATCCAGGAGGGGTGTAATTTGCAGTTATTTCTGTATATCTTCACTTCTAATGTGTATTTTAATGAGCATCCCTTTACTGCTCTTAAAAATTTAATTTCCAATGCATTTATTCTGTTTTCTCGTGAACCCTGTGAAGTCGAGCAACCTGATGACAAGATTATGGTAACCAACCCCTTTGTCATCATAGATCCACGAACCGCCAAGAGAACGGGCGTTCTATTTGTCAGAATGGTGATAACTGCAACAATGGAGTGTCATTAAAACTATAAGCCGGTCTATAAGTTGTATCCCGTGCTCGGGGTAACAAGACCAAAGTCCCTAACGGCTAAGGACGGATGGGAGTGAATACATCTTAGGCAGGTTGTCAGACCTTAAGGTAGTCCTCCAGATGACTTACTCCTCGAGACATTGCTAACGTCTTAGAGCACTATTTTATTACTCCAAAGTTCAAAAGGAAATCGTCTATTTAGTAATTTGTTCTCTTCGAAACATTGGTAGCATCTTAGGGGATCTTCTCTATTACTCCAGAGTTCAAAAGGAAACAGTCTATTCAGTAATTTTCTAATCTGTTCTCTGTATGAGTGTAGATATAGTTATTGCCGTGTGTCACAAGCGTTTATTTTATAGTTAGTTATACATTTAGCTTAACTTAGAATTACCTTTAAGTACAAAATCACATCTGAAATAACTTTTCGGTACTAACAGATGAGCCGATATTTTAGTCAATCGGTAGTACCAATTCAGCTCTTGTTTCCGTAAGTACAACAAAAATGTCACGCATCCGTCAGTTTAGAGTGCATGAGATGTACAAGTAAATATTTATACAATATAAACTAAAATTATGAGTAGGCTTCGCGGTTTTGTCACAAAACCAGATTCTGAATTTATCGAGATGTATTGCCTGATACTCCAAATGTAAACTTTATATGGTGTATTATTATACAAAGTCGATAAAAATACAAATCAACAATATAAAAAGTTGAAAGAGTCAACACTATCATTATCAAGACTTAAAATTGACAAAATTAAGTAAATATTAAGTCTTGATAATGATATCGTCGCTACTGAAACGCGTTGACTCTTTTAACTTTTTTAATTGGTGATTTGTGTTTTGATTAACTTTGTGTAATACAAATTTATCATAAGTAATGCCACGAGTGATTTCCAAATTATCGATAAATTCACGACTCACGAAGTGAGGAGTGAATTTATCTAGAGAATTTGAAAATCAAGAGTGACATTTGTTAGGACTATTTAACGAATAAAATTAAGTTGTTTACTCACAAATCATTATTTAACTATAGTTATTTTAAAATATTTATATATTTAAAGTAAACGGCGTTGTTTGGAAACAAATGAGAAGCGATAGGTACGCTTCATCTGCTTCTTTTGTTTATCATTACAACCAGATCATACTATTTATTGCCAAAGGAACGCAATATTGTAAGAATTCTCTCTAGTGGAGAAAAAATGAAACACATCAAACTGTATATTAATTCATTTCTGGTGTCGTATGATGTAAATATGACAATTATATTTTTCTGGATTATTACCAGGGAAAAAATACATATAAGAAAGTGCAAACGGTGGTTTCTTTTTTTGGTGGTATTATCAATAGCTACAAGTGTTTTTATATTAACTCCCGCATGCGGCATGTGTTAACATTCATGCACTATATATACAATATGGTAGCCGTATTTCTCACAGGCTCAGTCACTGCAAAATAATGGTCAAACCTGTTCGGAATATTAAAAAGGAGGAGCCTTCTTTAATATGGTAATTATAACACTGATAAATATTTCGTGAAACACGACTCTGATTGGTTGTAAAACAGAAATCATTGAAACGTGATTGGTCATTGAGACCCATTTGGGGCATGAGTTAAATAGTCACGAGCGATTTCCAAGTCATCGATAAATTCACGACTCACAAAGTGAGGAGTGAATTTATCTAGAGAATTTGGAAATCAAGAGTGCTATTTGTTTGGACTATTTAACGAGTAAAATTAAGCTGTTTATTCACAAATCATTATTTAACTACGGTTATTTTAAAATATTCATATATTTAATGTAAACGGTGATGTTTAAAAACAAATGAGAAACGATTGGTACGCTTCATTTCCTTCCTTTGTTCATCACTGCAACCGGATCATAATATTATTTATTGCCAAAGGATCGCAATATTGTAAGAATGTACCCTAGTGGAGATATTTATAACCAACGTTATAGGTTTCTGAAGTCTCCTATGATGTAAATATGTCCATTATATTTTTCTGCAACGCCATTTCCTGGAAAATAATTCGTTTAAGAAAGTGCAAACAGCGGGGTTTTTTTTTTGTGGTATAATCAAATGTTACAAATGTTTTTATATTATCTCTCGCGTCGCTATCTGCTGACATTCATGCACTATATATACAATCCGGTAGCCGAATTTCTTGGAGAGTCAGTTACTGCAAAATGATGTTATGACCTATTCAGAATGTTAAAAAGGAGGAGCTTTATTTAATATGATAAACTTTGGTTAATAAATTCGAGGCGAAACACGAATGTGATTGGTTGTAAATCAAAGATCATTGAAATATGATTGGCCATTGACTCCCATTTGGGGCATGAGTTAAATAGTCACCAAGAAGATCACATTTATTAAATACAATGGTGTGATTGGTTTCAGTTTTAAAGTGAGGATTATTTTATAGCAGATAAAGCGGGGTTGACGAATTTGATATGGAATTCATGATAAAAAGGTTGAAAAACAAACTAAATATTTCGGAATAATTATGGATAACATTGAAGGTACAGGCAAAGAGAACATAAAACATAGAATTGAATTGAGTAGCAAAATAATATCATCGTTAAATTCCATATGGTGAGATAAGCATATTTGGAAGAAAATATATATATATATATATATATATATATATATATATATATATATTATATATATTGGTAAAACATTGGTGGAATCTGTTGCAATGTATGGAAGTGAGGTATGAACAATCAACAAGTATTACAAGAATAGACTAATAGCTCTAGAAATGGATTATTTACGCAGAAGTACCAGAAAGTCTAAATTAGAACATGTCACAAATAAGGAAATTAGAAACATAATGGAAGCAGAAGAAAGGATAATTGAAAGAATTGAGAAGGAACTAAAGTGGTTAGGACATGTTTTAAGAATGGAAGATGAGCGATGGCCGAAACAACTATATGAATGGCATCCGAACAGAAAGAAGAAAAGAGGGAGACCGAAGTTATCATGGAAGGAAAACATGAAGACAGTAATGCAAGCTAGAGGGCTAAGCATCGAAGATGCCCAAGATCGTAGGCTTTGGAGGTTTGGCACGGGAAGATGACAGCAGCTGTAAAAACCCGAAGATAGATAGATAGATAGATAGATAGATAGGGATTGTTGAAGAATCAATTAACAATGGCTTGGTTTCTACACCACTGTTTGTTCCCTGGTTGAGATCCTGCAGCATGCTACTTTCTTTGCGTCCGTAAAGCCTACTTAATATTAAATATTCCAGAAAGACATCACCAGAATAAGATCTGCAGAAATGAGATTCATGTGCCGAACCGATGGATATACTGTACTTGATCATCAGAGAAATGAAGATATTTTGAGGAACTCCACATGCAACATTTAGCAGAAAAAAACTACAGAAACAGGTGGCTACAACATGTATCCCGAATGTCACCAGTTCTTCGGTATCGCACACGAGGACGTCTACGACCTGGACGTCCACAAAAACGACTTTTATACCCGGTCTAGTTGAGACAGGTCAACTTTGGCCTATATTCATGAATGGTGTATGATGATGAGATACGTTATAGAGAAAGAACTCATTTTACCTTCATAACAATGAAAGTCCCATGTATTTAGGTGCTATACGCCCTACTTGAACAGTCTTGATACTAATTCCTAGCCTCTTAGACAACACGTTTATTTTCTAAGTCACTTGATAGACCTACAATATATCACGCAGGAACTGTGTAAACTAAGCGAATACCTCTAGTTTAGGGTCCCATTTTGTTATATACACCGTGTCCCATTCAAACCTCCCACATTTTAATTAATCATAGCTCTCAAAGTACGCGGAATTATGAAATGAGGTTGGTATTAAAAGAACGAGGAACTCAAATAATTTTTGTTTTCATTGTTGCAGATAATTCATCTATCGCATGTTGAACAATAATGACATAAAACAAAATGGCGAGTCCTCAGCAACGAGCACAAACTGTTTTCTGGTAGGCAGCGACGAAGTAAATAATTACAGTGCAAATAAATTATTGGAGAGAATATGGAGGAAATTCATCTGATGGGAAGATCATTAAGGCATGGCTTGACAAGTTTCTGGCGATTGGAAGCATTAAAAAAGAATCAGGAGGTGCTCGTACACGTGTCTCAGAAGAAAATATTGAAGAAATGGTGCACACATAGAGGTGTTTTAGTGTGTGGCAATAACAATTCTTTGAGTTTTTGTTTCGTTTAATACCTGCCTCATTTCATAATTCATAGGCCTACTTTGTTAGTTATGATTAATTAAAAAGTGGGAGGTTTGAATGGGACACCCTGTATTTCTTTTATTAAATTAGAGAAAGTCAATTTCTGATGCTAGCTTATTTAAAATTATTGCAAATAATTAAAACACATTCTACATATTTCAAAGCCACATTAAGTGCTCAAAGGCGGTGCAAACTATAGATTTCACCCAGGGAACAACTTGGTTAGAGTCTCCATGAGGGAAGAAATTTTCTCATGGGACCAGTGCCCACCCATCATTGTGAGGCATTTGGATAGCTACAATAAGTAGCGACTCCAGGTTGAGAAGACCAGATATAACAGCTGGGAGACCCGACATGCTGACCACATGTCACCCCTACACTGGCTAGATGATCGTGTACCTCTGTGATTAATACATGTGGATGTGAGCCAGCAGCCGACTGGTAGGCCAAGGGCCTTCTAGGCCTGTCGCGCGCTTGGAACAACATACAGGATATAAAATCGACACTCCTTGATTGCAGAATTGTTTGGGTTATATCATCTGATAAGATTATTTTAATACACTAATAAAAAAGCTGCAAATTATTGTAATTATATTCACTGAGGAATGTGTATAAGAAAGATTATTATGCATTTACCTTCCAGAAATTATGAATAGCTATTTTTACAATAAGCAGTTAGGGGTATATTAAAGGTACATAAAAGAAGGCGGTTTATAAAACTATTTCCCTCTGGTTAGAATGTAACATAGCCAATTTCATGTTAAGAAAATTTATGCTATTATCGACTGGAGTACATTATCTTAGCAGAGTATTCCCTATACATTTTAAATAGCCGCAAACTTGTTTGGCTCTCACGAAATAAGATACTAGCAGATCTTACGATAGTTTAAATTGAATGTTTAAGAATAAACTTTAATAATAATTTCTTATAAAATTACACAGTAAATGGATATAGCATGTCTTACATGAAAACTGCCTCATTAATTTCTTCATTTTCTAAACAAGGTACAATTTCTCTTTTATTAAAAAAGAGAAACAAATTACGGAATGACTTCGTTAAATACATACTTTTTTGCTTTATTAAACAAGCCTATCTTTTTAACTAGTTGTTTTTATATCATTTGTAATAACATTATGCGGATAGAGTCTAGAATCTTCCTAATTATCAAACTTGTTCCGCCCAAGGAAAATAACGTCAGGTTTTTCTTTATTCTGTTTTCTAGATCTCTGTGAAGAGCAAGCCAGATGGTATTTCACTTACAAACCTTTTCTTTGAGTCACAACAAAATTTATTAATTCCTTACTCATTGTAATAACATTATTTATACAATATTATAATATCAATTTGAAAATATAGCATCACAAAAATGAAGTTTATGGCAAATACGAGTAATTCTCTATTTCTGTTGTGAATCTACGTAGTTGGAGACTCTGGCAACCAAAATATCGAAGTGAAATTTACGAGATGTGATGTTTTCTTCTTACTCGGAGGTGAATACTCCGTATACTCAAGAATATCGAAGTAGCCACCGCAAATGTCCGAAATGTTTATTATACAGAAAGTGTTTAGGATTTCTAATTTTGAAGAGCGAACTATGATATCGAAGTTACGTAATGCAACATGTGCTACGTAGAAAACATTTATTTTAACTGTTGACTTGTAGAATTATACTTCACAATTCGTTCTCTCTCTCTCTCTCTCTCTCTCTTCTCTCTCTCTCTCTCTCTCTCTCTCTCTCTCTCTCTCTCTCTCTCTCTCTCTCTCTCTCTCTCTCTCTCTCTCGCGCTCTCTCTCTCTCTCTCTCTCGCTCTCTCTCTCTCTCTTCTCTCTCTCTCTCTCTCTCTCTCTCTCTCTCATACACACACACACACACACACACATACAGTAAAGAAACAAGCTGATAAAGCAGAACAAATATCAGGATAAATGAAAGATGTAATTTGGCGCAACAAACATATGTCAATAGAAAGCAAAACCCGCATATACAAAACGATAGTTCGACCAGAAACTAGGACTGATACAACAAAAAATAAATAATAAGCACATGTGAAATGAAAATCTTAAGAACTATTCAGGGGAAAACATTATTTGATAAAATACACAACACAGAAATTAGGGACAAGTGTCATATTCAAGGCATAACCAAATTTATTATAGATAGACGAAAATATTGGAAGGGTCATATAGAAAGAATGGAAGAAAACCGACTTGCAAAAAGAGCAAAAGAAGATGGACCAATGGACGGGAGAAGAACAAGAGGAAGATCAAGCAAGAAATGGATAGACAGTGCATGCACATCCAATACGTCTTCCTCCGAGGAGTGATTTTGGAAATAAACAGGATGAAAATCCTACAAATTATGTTTAAAAAGAAGAAGATATGTATATATATACATACACACATTTGTATTTAAATGACGTTGTTTTAAGTTGGATTTGATCAGTGTGACTTTAGGATACAATTTAGTTACATTTTCTCGTGGACTAGGATCCGCACCGCGACTTTTCCGCATGGTATCGGAATCAAAGTGGCGTTCTTGCGCCTCAAGTTACTGACGCTCACGATAGAGCAATTAAGTAGGCTACTTTCTGGAACAATTTACACATATATTTTCAATGGTTGGCCATACTGATTAGTATGTCAAAGTCGATTTCCATATTTTCGGTGTGTAAGTAAAGATAACTTTTCGCTTTTAAAATCGCATCGAAAGACATTCCCTGGTTAGTATTCTCTCCATTACACGCAGCCTAAATAGAAACTTAACCTTATGTACTCACTTCTGGCTACTTAATTTTTTCTTTTCTATTATTAGCTACCGGTAACTTAGTTCTTGTCCCTCGCCATAGCCGAGTGGTTAAGGCAAGATGGCTTGGCGCAGAGCTACGAGACTTGCCCCGGTTCAAATCTCCATGGGGAAGAAATATTCTCATGAAATTTCGGTCAGTATGGGACCGGTGCCCACCCAGCATCGTGATGCATTTGGGTAGCTACAATATGTAGTGGCTCCAAGTTAAGAAAACCAGCTATAACGACAGAGGGACCTGATATGCTGACCACATGTCAGCCTACACTGACTGCATGGTAGTCTAATTCTGTGATTAACACACGTGGATGGGAGACCAGCAGTAGGATGGTAGGCCAAGGACTTTATAAACCTGCGTACCATGAAGTTTTAAACTAATTTTTATTGTTGTACTCAGGAAGTACTACCAACAATACACGCTTGAAAGAGACTTTAAAAAACAGTACAGCTAACAGAAACCAGAACATTAAACTTATTATGTACGGTATATATTTTCGCGATATGGATCTTAACTCTTTGCTTTTCTATCGTACATACCTGATTTTGAGGTTAACTTTATATTCCAATTTTCTTTTTTTACTTTCTAAAATAGTTTAGAAGTGAAGTCAATATAGTTTTATTGTTCAACAATATATAAAATTATATAACTTGTAATTATATAATTTTAAGTTTTAGTGATTATAAAATATTTTAGAATTAAAGTCAAAATTGTTGTATGGTTCAAATAGAAATTATACAACTAGTAGTTAGGATCACAAAAATAATATTTATTGTAATCAAATATGTAAATAGGTTTTAAATAATTTTAATTTCCAACACGCTTGGGATAAGATTAAAGTGGTCAACAATAAAATCATCTCCTACACATCTAGAATAAAACTAGAGTTATCTACAAAAAAAAATTACCATCAAAAGCGTGGGGTGCTTTTTATGGTTTTTACGTTTTCTTCTTACAGACTTTACTTTTACCAATATCTGTTTATTATCAAATATATTAATTGAAAAGAGCACCACATGCTTTTGATGGTAAAATTATTTTTTAGATAACTCTAGTTTTATTCTAGATATGTTGAAGATGATTTTTTTTTTGTTGACCACTTTAATTTTATCCAAAGCGTGTTGGAAATTAAAATGATTTTTCATTTTTTAGTTCCGTTTTCTAATAAAGCGTGTTGTTTCAGTTTTATAAACTATTATTTATTTTTATTTTTTTTTAGTTTGGTTTCTAAAAATGTAAATATCTTTAAATTCGATACTACTGTAGTATGAGTTAAAAATAATACTCTTCTAAAAAAATCCTCCAGACCAGATTTGAACCAGCGATCTATGGATTATTGAATTTATATACCACTACAGTCCACCACTCTACCAACTGAGCTATACCACAACGATAGACTAAAAAGTCGATACGTCCGCAACCTATTATACCGATCTTTATTTTTTTAATGATGCCCTGATGATCCTGGCCAGAATCTAAAAAAAAATATGAAATTATTGTACTTACAAGTATACAAAGTTTCAAGTCGATCTAATGTTTTTAAGTGGGTGAAAATCGTGTTGAAAGATTCCTTTACATAGATAGATACAGGTCAAGCTAATATAAAGCGTGTAAAAGTATTATCTAATACATATTCTTATAATTACATGTAAGAGTGCCTTAAGTTTCTGTTTTGTGTAGTTATTTTGCTAATGATCAGGTTTTTGTTTTGATTTGTAAAATTAATATGTATAAGAATCCACCCCTGAGCACAAGACTTTGGTCTCATTCAGGGGTAGTTAGATTAAATTAAAATGTTTCATTAATTTCTTAAATACTTAAATTGACATATCTGTGTTTCATTTCTCCTAAAATGGTATTATTGGGATTTATATAAAAAATCACTCTGTATTTTTGTCATTATGAGATGAGTTGAAATTCGGTTCCGCAGCATTGAATTATATAGAACGCAGATATGAAACAATAGTTGTGTTACTTACCATTGATAATGCAAAATACTTGGTAATTAATTTATAAACAATCGTTAAAGTTTGATTGTTGTGAGCGTACTCATGCATCGAAAACGATTCTGGTTTCTGCTTAATTGCATCGTATACTGATTGAGAAGAGAGAACCTAACCAAGACCTCTCGTTGACTTTTCAAATTAATAAGTTGAAGCCAATTTAGGTTGCCATGTTAACGGCTGTTTGCACAACTCTTGTGAACTAGATTGGAGGCCAAGACTGATCGACTAAGTTAGTGATAGACAGCCATACACAGTCTAACTTTATAATGGTTTCTCAGATAGGTTACCGGCCAAAATTCATCCAAACAGATTTTGCTGACATGGTTGTGAAAATACATATTTCCTAAAAATAATTTGGTGCAGAACAAGTTGTCTCAGATGGTAGAGTTTAAAGCTACTATTTGATATGTCCCGATTTCAATTCTCGGGACCGGCCATTATAATAATTGGTATAGACTCGAATACCATAAACGTGATATGACCTAAGATGTATAAGTTGTCTCATAATAATAATAATAATAATAATAATAATAATAATAATAATAATAATAATAATAATATAATAATAATAATAGCAATATATAATAATAATAACAGTTATTATTAGTATTATTATTCGTAGGACAATTTTTGGACCAAAGAGAGATGAACAGACAGGCAAATGGAGAAGACAAATGATTTTTATAGAAAACCAAATATAATACAAACACTTAAGTCTCATGACTGCGATGGGCTGGACATGTGGCACGGATTGGGAATGAAAAGGGGCATGGAAGTTTAGGTACTAATACTAAAATATATTACATCTCGTATCTTTTGCTTCAGGTTTTTTTTTCTGTTGGTGCATGGATATTTATTATTCACGTCTTATGAACTTTTCGTATTTTATTTATAGAACACTCATTCTTTCTTTCGGTCCAACAAAAAAATCAGTACCAAGTACACAAGACATTTATTTTTACTAGTAAAGAATATAGTAACTCTTTACAGTCTTGAACACCTTTATCTAAGAAGCTTGTTTTTTTTTGTATTGCTAATAAATACAATTTGTATTTTTTTTTAATTACAAGAATTGGGGACGGTAGAGCTCCAATTGTATAAAGAGAACGTACGTTCCAAGATCCGAAATCGTGATTTATTTTTGTTGCCTTATTCCGATTCCAGTGCTTCTGTTCATTCGGAGGCTTTGTTTCAAATTCCTGTACATTTTATTTCTCCCTGAGAATGACGCCAGACACCAACTATACTCGACCGCTTTAACATTTTAGCAGGTGAGGGGAAGCAAAGGCGCTAGTAGTGAAGATGAAGATATGTATTATCACAACCTTTAGTCTAAGCGAATGAATGGGAAAGTGGTATAATCAGTGGCAAAATATAGTGGTAGACCTACTTGAAATAGGAGATTAAGTTAATGAAAGATCATCGGAGTTTGTATGTCTACGGGTTACTGGATAATGTCATGTACAAAGAAATTAAATCAGCACTGATTTCCAGCAACTCTCTGTCAGACTTAAATGTTTAAATACTGTGGATATAAGATCTAACTATTGCACTTGGCATTGTAACTAACAACTGACTATACACAACTAATGAAAATAAACACTGTTACTGTAATATAAGACAAGGGTCTACTACCTCCGCATTGAAAGTTAATGTGGTAAAAATTCCTTAAAGTAAATATTGTAAGCAAGAATAAAACTTTGTAAGTATAAAGAAAATATCTGGAACTATAACAAAATTTTTCTTCTTCTAAATGCAGATTTCGTGTCCAACTTTATACATTTATAATAAATCAATTTTAATGTCTCCAAGATGAAAACTTGATGTTTAGGAAATATGTTGGTTGGTTGGTATCTAATGTGCTGCATCTAACATTGAAGTCATTAGCAGTCTTGCTCTCCAGTACTTCGAAGTTTTGGAAGTTTCCTCTTTTTTGGCTGTACAGTTGTTGAGGTGTTCATCATCCATTTCTTCTTCTGGGTGGTTGCATAGAATTCATCTTGGCGCAGACAATATGTTGATCTTGTGTAAGTGTTTAGCAAGGTAATCGTGGCCTGTAGTTAATCTGAATTGCCTTCAGTGGAAATTCTGGTATAATATTTGTGTTTTGAAGGAAGATTTTCTATTTCTTGTCTTTAGTGGACGATTGAAGTCTGTTGTCATTTATATCCTTGATTTTTGATTCTATGTGCCTTTTCGCCAAAATATAGGCCTAAGATATAGGTTTGGGTATAGGTATTTGTGTTATCAGGGAACCTTTATTCGCAAGGAAATCAGCTGCTTCATTGCCCTACATAATGTCTAGGAATATGTAAAATATGACATTTTTATACAGAATGTAACTAAATTTCCATTACAGTCCTTGAAGACGTGTGGTGTGGAGACCAAGACGGATACGTTTAGCATATGAACTCATGTCCGGAAACATATCGTTTTCCCACTACACACAAAATACAACAACACACATTGCTCTCCCTTACGGCTGCTGCTTGTAGCCTGGGTCCACTTGCAAGAAGGGCTCGATGTGTCCACCACCTACGTCAACACAGATACGGTATCTCCGTACCATGTTCTGGTACACACGATCCCCATCCTTGGTCCTGCAACCATAACCCGCGCTAGTAGGTCTTCCTCGGTTGTCACAGGGGTCTCGTAAATCAGGGATTTCATGTGACTCACAAGTAGTAGTCTTGCGGGGTCAGGTCGGGAGAATGTGCAGGGTCTTTGGCGCTGAAAATGCGGGAGAGTTAAACATGTACGTGTAGTGAGAAAACGGTACGTTTCCGGACATGAGTTCCATGCCAAGCGTCACCGTCTTGGTCCCCACTACACGTACTCAAAGGTTGTAATGGGAATTTAGTTACACTCTGTATAAAGACTGTACGTAAATGCTAAATAATAATTTCTGGCTAGTTTTTAAACTGGGGTCGCTAACGTACATAAGAAAGTCTCTCATTTATAAGAGAAAGATTAATGATTCACGAAATGTTAAGTATTGACCTTTCCATTCTTTTTCTCGAATCATGTCATTTCTCATTAAGAATATAGATTACTTAAAAAATGTCACCACATTTAATTTCGAAAAGAATTATCTGACATTATAAAAGAAGCGAAATTAATAATTTGACACAGAGAATGACACAAGTTCAGTGCCTAAAATGCAAGTTTTATGCATCACACTGCACCGCTGTGACATACAGAACCATTAGTATTAATGTCATTGGAGAGGTCATATAGAAAGAATGAAAGAAAACCGACTTGCAAAAAGAGCTAAAGACGATAGACCAATGGACGGGAGAAGAACAAGTGGAAGACCAGCTAAGAGATGGATAGACAGTGAATGCATATCCAATACGTCTTCCTCCGAGGAGTGATTTTGGAAATAAAAAAGGATGAAAATCATACAAATTATGATTAAGAAGAAGAAGACTAAGGCCCTCCATTGAATGGATATCCTCAACCAACTTAATCCAGTTTCCTAAGTTCATCCGAATATTTTCCTCACACCTAAGCCTAGACCTTCCTAATATATTTTCCTAAAGAGTTTTCCAATAACACTGGTCAACACGATTTTTGTCTCATGAGTACCAATAGTTGTGCTTAATGCATTTTTGTATCGTGTTTTCAAATATGTATTCGGAATTTCTCCATCACCCACATTTTTTTTTATTTCAATTTCAATTGATGAATTTAAATAATTATTTTTTAATAAACGTTTCTTCATCCATTTTCTCATTGTAAAATAAAACCAAATGAGCTAACTCAGGAGATTTCAGCTATGGAAAAAGAGATATCAAGGCAAATGGAATCCTAATATGCTGGCCGATTATTGTTGGACCATCAAGAGGCATGCTCCACAGGCGAAATATAGCAGAAAATCGTCATTTCTTACTTGCTAAGTGAGTCCGAATGTTCGAATATTGTGTAGTTACGAATGTAGAAAATATTAAAGTGTTCGAAATTATAATAAATGTCTGTCTCTCGGAAACCTTGCGTGATGGAGAAAAGCCGATACATTTGAATTCAGGAGAAAAAATACTATCAGAATCACATATGTTTCTTTCTGAGACAAAAAAACAAGTTTATTTTTTGTTGCTCAGTGTAATCATGGACTTCCTTATTGTGAAGCTACCTCAATTATCCAGTCTTATTCCTTATGAGAAAAATATTCGCCTGAGGTACCTATTTTCGTAATGTTTTTTGCTTGTTTTCTTCCCATAATAAGTTAAAGGTCTTAGTCTATGTTTCACATTCATAAAAAATGCCTTTTGGAGGACACATTTCAAGTTACATTCTCAATAAAAAACGAAACAAAAATCACAATTAAGACCAGAGTTATAACCTAATATGTGATGTGTGACTGACTGACTACATTCTGTGACTGACTGGCATATCTGAATTTTATTAAGACTTTAATATTGTGGAGCTGCAAATATTACAAAATAATATAAATACAAGTGTTGCCGGAATGAGTGCAGATTTTTCGTCTGGTGGTAGGGAACATCCATACAAGTATTTTAACACAATGTACATTGGGTCGGAAATGTATTGTTGTGGGTTTACAGAATAAAACAAAATTTAAAATTGTTGAACACATTGTTGGTTATTTATTAATTCTAAGAAAAATGAAAGGTATTACATGTTATTTTACAGTAATTATTGAAAATGGCGACGACTGACCTGGATGCACAGCTCCAGAGCTTGGATCGTGGCAGCGGCTGAGGAAATCAGGGAGCATCCAGATATACTTCTTTGAGTTCATCAGCCCGAGGTGAGACACACGAAGCTCTGCATCCAGTTCAATGGTCGCCATTTCCAACAATTACTGTAAAATACCTTCCATGTTTCTTAGAATTAATAAATAAACAACAATGTATTCAACAATTTTAAATGCTGTTTTATTCTGTAGACCCACAACAATGTATTTCCGACCCAAGGTTCATTGTGTTAAAATACTTGTATGGATGTTCCCTACCACCTCACGAAAAATCTGCACTCATTTCGGTAACATCCTGTATATAACAGCTGCGGAGAAACAAAGTGAGCCGCTGACAGCCATCATAGTGAGACTATAATAATATCACGCATTTTAGCTAAATAGCCTAATTTATGTGTAACGCGAAGGTTTTTCTTTTTTCAAGTATATCTATTTAAAGATGTATTTTTAATTATGGAAATTATAAAACAAATATTCAGTATTTTACAAATGTCTTTGTTTACGTACAGGCACTTTTGGTTTTATAAAAAGTGTTTCTTAAGAGGGAACTGTCAACCATTGCATGGCGAAACCTACCTTCAAATTTCTCCCTGAGAAGCGTTGTGATATACCAAAGTCGTGTGCGAAAATATCTGCCGCTTTTAACTGCAAGACACAGAAATCGAGCATAAAATCTCTCATTCGAACCAGAGGAAAGTAATATGACTTTTTTGGTGATTGGTTAACCCTCGCAATCTGCCTCACTCCACTCCGCTCTACTGAAGCAGGGACGTCCATCTTCTTCGCACAGTTGGTTGTCATTGTTGGATTCCGGCTTAGATTTCTGTGCCTTGAAGTTATAAACGACAGATAACTTTTTTTATAAGGTCTTGGTTCATCACAACACTTCTGTGGGAGAAATTTCAAGATAGGTTTCGGCATGCAGTGTTTGACAGTTCCGTTCTTAGTGATATTTTTACTATAATTTCAGAAAGCAATATATAGAAATTGTAAAGGAATTACTTTATAGAATTTTAACGGTCTTACACAAGCAGTATTGGTCTGCAATGTAAAATGGTCGAGTTATAAATAACGAAACTAAAAATTAATATATAATTATGGAATATTCACCTGAAAGGTCCGTCTCCTCAACTTAATTAATCATTTAACTGTAGCGCTTTCGGGACTTGTCCCATCATCGGCAGGATTCAAAATATAAAAGTTGAAACTAAAAATGATGATACATTTATATGACAGTAAATTGGCAGTAATTTTGTATTAGATTAATTTCAAAATGTTACATACTCTGGGAAACCTGGTTGTAAAAATAACTACTTAACGTTATTTTCTAAATTTCAAATATTTTATATCGTAAGATTGAGAGCCATAGTAGATGCAAAATCTGAAATAAAGTAAGGGAATTATTAATAGTTATATTTCCAAGGGTCCCTAATATGTTTTGAAATAAATCTAGCACAAATTATATTGTTACATTACTTTCATACTGATTTATCAATAACACACTTTTCATAATTTCCTTTCTCGCTTTCTTTCTTCTTTACCTTAGTTTAACATCTCCCTTTGTATGCATATTTACGTGTCACGTGCCACTCTGGTGTTACAGAAACACGACCTGTCGGGAGAGGATTTTAAACTATGGATCACTGACTCCTTGGATGAGTGATTCTCAATGCTAGGAATACTTCTAAGACAATACCAATAATTAAGACAAAACACACCATTCATACTAAACCAGCGGTTCCCAACCTTTTTTCGACTCGCGAATCCCTTCCACAACGATCTGAGTTTGGTGAACCGCTGACTTATGAATATACATACAGTGGACATGTATAAAATTTAATTCCAAGCAAAAGGTCTAATAACCATAATTTAATTAACTCTTAACGATTAAAACCTAAAGTTACTCCAGTTATGTAAGCCTAGTTGTAGCGAAATCAAATCCATTCCTAACATTGTTACATAAATGTAAATCAGACATTCGCGGTAAATATTAATTTATTGTGGAAATAAAGTGATAAATTCCCAATGTTACACATATGTAACAAGGGTCTTTATAGGATTAATTTAATTTTTAAATAATATTGTTATTATTATTACTATTATTATTATATATTATTATTATTATTATTATTATTATTATTACAATTCCGCAGAAATTAAGGAAACAATAATAGGCCTAACCTGGAAACCCGCCATTACGGAAAAGTTTTGGCGAATCCCTTGAAATATTTTGCGAAATCAGGGAAACGATGAACTAAACAAAGCGAATGTGATAATGATGATTATGATAATGTTCGGCTGCTGTGTGGGCCTTAACGTTTACTGACAATTGTGTTACAGGTGTGGAAAAACACTCTCATTTAAAAAACTTGTCCCTACCGAGAATCAAACCCGGACCAGCTACCTCTCTAACAGTATTATTAGTGTTGGATACTTTTCTTAATTATTACGTTCCTTGTAATTCTGCTAGTTTCCTTTGCAGTCCATTGGTTCCCTACCTCATGCTGATAATTGTGTAAAGGCATCCTGAATAATTAAAACCTTACACATCAAACAATAAATCAATATTGCTATGTTCTTGCAGAGAATCTTGGTTTGGATATGGGACAGTTGGCATGCATGATTGTTTTTAAGTAAGCAAATCTAACAAAACGTAAATAATTTAATAAGTTATTTGAAAAGCCAGTACTTTAATGTTGATATTCAAATGTTTCACTGTTAAGAAAATTAAACAAGAGACTGCAAGAGAATTATTCAAGAAATTTCTTATTGAGATCTCTAAATGTTGGAAATCATTCAAGAGATATAATTAATTTAAGTTGGAAGTAACAATCAACATTCAGTAATTGCTTCATATCTTAAAAGCCAAATTCAAATTGCAGCACTGTACATATAATGTATATTTCATTTCCTTTTTTTTAGTACTAAGTAAAAAAAGGGGAGAGGGGAATAAGGGGAGAATTCTGTTCCTATTAGAGTCTCGGATAGGTTAAAAAAAGAAAAGTGGGCGGGCGTATTCAATAAAACGCAATTAAGAACTTGAAAGTTTGAACAGAATAACGAAGTCGCAAATGACGCATATAGTAGGCTCATTAAAGTTACTCACAAAGGTTCCCTACACAATTACTGAGCGCTGTTTTACTTTATTTGTGCACCAGAAAAAAAAACTGAAAAGAAAAAGAATCACCGGAACATTTTTGTTTGAGGCTATATCTTGAAACCCAAATGAGGTCTGCATCCACAGCTAGGAAACTAGTTCCTTCGCTAATGAAGAGTCTGTCTTCAACAAAAGTGGTTCAATTGTAACTTTTTTAATATACAATATACGTCCTATATAATCAAAGCTGTGTTTTGAGGATTTTAATGAAAAACTTGACACAGTCAAGGGTTTGTGAAAAATGTAAGGCCTACTGTTAATGCTGTCAACTGATGAGCTCTCAGCGCAGCGAAAATTAGGATGAAGTTATTAGGCCACGCTTGCACCGAAATTCTTTCGATACCTGCTCGTCTCAAATAGATTAGTTCCTTAATATTTAATACCTGATCCACCGCCCGCCATAGTGAGATCGAATAGAGTCCCTACCTCTTTTCGTCGTACGATTCCCGTAGGATTATTAACAATTGAACCATTATAATAATTAAATTAATGAAAAAGTATGTGAATATTTGAGAATAAAGCTTTTACGAAATTGTTTAACAAAAAAAAAAAAGATTCACAAAAAGGCGAATGGAGAAGACTTCATAACAGCGAACTTTATGATGTTTATAAGAAAATAGATATAATAAAAACAGTTAAGTCTCGTAGACTGAGATGAACAGCATATGTGACAATCCATCCATCGTAATTCTGTACGAGAGCAGGTCTTTCACTGTAATCGTAGCATTTTCATGCTATGATTTGCAGCTTGACTATGGAATTGTAGGTGTGGTAGCTTCCCATTGCTTTCCACACCGGTGAAGGATGATGGTGATGGTGATGATGATGATGGCCATATGATTTCGGGGACCGTTTGGGCCTTAAAGCTTTCCTGACATTTTTCTTACAGGTGAGGAAAAACCCCGATAAAAACCTCACTCAGAAAAACTGTCCCGACCGGGGATCGAACCCGGGCCCGCTGCGTGACAAGGTAGCACGCTACCTTGAGACCACAGCGGTGGACTATATGACATTAATGGGGAATTAAAGACGGACATTGTAGCTTCTTGTAGGAATACCAGAGGGAAAATGCCCAATGGGTAGACCAAGAATGTGGTGGGAGAATAACATTAACCATGATTTGTGGGCTAGATTATACTACAGGGGATGATTCGAAAACATAAGCTAAGAATAGGGATGTATAGAGTGATTATGTCCATGCGGTCATGATAGAGATATATAGAGTGCTTATGTCCATGCGGTCATGAACTTACGAGTTCGAAAGTGCCATTGAGTTAGTATGTTAATGTTAAACATCGGGTAGAGAATGTAAAATCTCCATCTTCGGTCTCTGTGTGAATCTCTTTACTTGTGATGTCATATGCTATCCTTCTAACATCCATGAGGCCAACATGGAGAACCAGTCTATAGTGTGTGATTTAAAGACCTTACTTCATCGCCATCATTAGCAGTACGGCCCTTAAGTCTAGCCTTATCCTCTCTCATGACAGCAGCCCAACAAGTCCAATCCAAAGTCTTAATACTCAATCCTTTATGCCTTGCCTGTGGACATCATCAAAATATCTTAGTCTTGATCTGACGACCTTCTTTCTACCTCCAGGTTTATCATTTAAGATCATTCGGGGAATTCTGATCTTATGCATTCGTACAAAATGGCCCAGCCATTCGAAAGTTCAATATCAGTAACAATGTCATAATATTTGCACAACAATTCTAATTCTGCATTTGTTCTTATTCGCGATGTCCCTTTGTCACAAATGAGACAACATATTTCCCTTACAATTTTCCTTTTCCAGGCATTAACATTGCATTAACTGGGTCAGATAGAGTCCAGGTCTCACTTCCATAAACAACAATCACAGTTTTGTTAAACTCTTATATTTACTTTCCTGGAAATACATCTAGCTTTCGTTATTATAAAAGTTAAAAATTAAATTCTGCCTGTTGGTAGGTGCCGTCGTCCTCAACTTTGTTAAAATATACAATATTTTAACAAAGTTGAGGACGGTACAATTTAATTTTTAACTTTCATCATATGATTTTACCTCAACGGAATTTGATATGAATTTTACTAGTATTGATAGCTTTCATTAGTTTATCTATATTTTTCTTTAATCTCCACAATGAAATAATTATTTTTTTGTAATTATGGAACTTAGATATTTAAAGGTATATATAATATTATACATACATTCACTTTTGGCACAATTAATTTCTAATCCAAATATTTTTTTTCCACCTTGAATTCATATTCCGAGATAAAATAACGATATCGTCAGTAAATGCTAAATAGTGTATTATTCAGTTGTAAATTATACCACCAGGGGCTAATTACGATTTTTCTAATGAGTCTATCACGACCAATATTAAATAACAATGTTGACAGAGAATCACCCTACCTGATGCCGTTGTAAGTTTCAAAACTTTTATAAATCTTACCCTTAATTTTAACTTCTTTAATGTATGTGATTTTTACTTCCTTTCAACAGCTCCGGAAATCGACTTATAAGACCAATTTATCTTCTCTTAGGATTTATTTAACAGGTTTTACATGTATATAACATCTTCCTGTGCCCAATATTAAGTTGTTATTCTCTTCCTTGATTCATCTCTATCCTTCCGGTCACCATCCGGCAGTCCCTTGTCTTTCATCAAATTCATAATTCCCTCTATCCATGTCTTCTTAGTGTCCCGCTCCGTAGCCGAGTGGTTAAGGCAGGAAGCCTTGGCGCAGAGCTACGAGACTTGCGCTGGTTCGAGTCACCGTGGTGGAATAAATTTTCTCATGGAATTTCGGCCAGTATGAGACCGGTGTCCACCTAGCATAGTGAGGCATTTGGGTAGCTGCAAAAATTAGCGGCTCCAGGTTGATAAAACCAGCTATAACGGCTGTGAGACCCGACATGCTGACCACTTGTCTCCCCTACACGGGCTAGATGATCTTCTACCTCTGTCATTAACACATGTGGATGTGAGGCCAGCAGCCGACTGGTGGGCCAAGGGCCTTCTAGGCCTGTGGCGCTTGGAGTTTTTATGTCTTCTAGTTCTCCCTCTTCTTTTCCTCTTCTCTTACTGAACTGGAACAAATTAAAATAAACCAATTAAATGTCATACAGTATCACCTGAAAATAATGTTCGGGAGATCCTGGGTTCCAATCCCGTTCCGGCCAATTTGGCTAGGTTTTTTTTTTCGTGATTTACGTCAGCCATCAATCCAAACAGTAGATTATATATTTTCATTAACAAAACTCTCTTAAGGTAGCTAAATGCTTCGTCGTCTAATTAGTGACGCGCATGAATGGATTAATTACATTCCCTCTGTCCCTATTTAAAATTTCATTAATAACCATCATGTCATAGCCTATTACAATAATCAAAAAAGTTAAAATTATAAACATAACCCTACCACGCAATAGCATGATAATGTAGAACTGTCATAAGATTTCAGCCGCGCGATGTTTAAATAAAATTGTGTCATTGTGTGTATCTATATTTTTTTAACATATACGTATCACTTTTACTGACTGATCTGGCATTTAGACCCAAATCGATAAACTTAGGCTTCAAACCATTTGCCCGGCAATGAGCATGTATTTTTCTTGATTTTCTTCAGCCGTCAAAGCAATGCTGGGTTAAATTTTCTTCACAACGAATAATTTCATTACTACATAATTCGCTTATATTGTAATTACAAAGTATAAATGAATTAAGCGAACAATTTTATATGTTCAAGCAATTTGAGATTATGAATTCAGGATCTCACAATTCCTGAGTTAGGTATCAGTCTTCATTCCATACTTGGACATCCAAGACTATTTAACTCCATAAATAATAGCAATATGCCGGCTATCATGTTAGATAACGAACAAATTCCTTATAGCGACGTTGTTAAAAACTTGGAACTTTACTTAGATTTTAATTTAAATTGGAATACCCAAATAAAACAAACATCTAAAAAGATCTTCTCCATAATGCATTCCCTAAAGCGTCTCAAAAATTTTCCCCATACAGCTCTTAAAAAATTGTAATCCAAACCTTAGTCATGCCTCATTTTGACTATTGTGACCTTCTCTTAACTGACATAAGTGACAGATTGTCGGATAAACTGCAGCGTATCCATAATATTTGTATCAGATTCATATTTAATGTTTGAAAATACGATCACATTTATCCATTATTCCACGAATTGTCATAGCTACATCTAAAAGAGAGAAGAAAATTACACTAATTCTCTTATTTAAGATCCTACATACGACTCCCAATTATTTATCATGTCGTTTCCATCATCTATCCTCCAACCATAATACACGATCACAACATAGTCTATTGCTTAATATACCGCAACATAGGACATATCACTCCATGTCATGTACTATCTTCGATTCTCGCAACTGGAATTCTCTACAACAAAAAATAAGGGGCTGCCGGACATTGGCATCTTTTAAAAGAAATCTAAATTTATATTTGCTCTAATCTCGACTTCATCATTACCCAGTGTAAGGTACATACATTAATTGGAGTTTGTTGTATAATCTATCATATTTATACTATCATTATTATTATTATTATTATTATTATTATTATTATTAGCATCATTATTATTAGTAGTAGTAGTATTGTTGTAAGCATTATTATTGTTATTATCGTATAAAATTTTGTTTCCATATGAAATTTACATTGCAACATTTAATATATATTTTAATTCTTTATAATTAGTACAGTGTATATCTATATTGTCAAATATTTATTTTTATTTGTGCTGGTTGAATGGAAGAGAAGGCCTTATGGTCTTAACTCTGCCAGAATAAATAAAACATTATTATTATTATTATTATTATTATTATTATTATTATTATTATTATTACAACAGTAGTGAAATACAGAACAAACTGGAAATAACACTTAACAGGGATGACTGAGAATAGAATAACAAAAGCAGCATACAACTATTCACCACGAGGAAGAAGAAGTTTGGGAAGACTAAAGAAAAGATGGAAACAGCATCAATTTGAAGCCGGTACAGGCTAGTAAATAAGCCTAAACCGTGACGAAGAAGAATTTTATTATTATTAGTAGTAGTAGTAGTAGTAGTGGTAGTAGTACCCCCATACGCCCCTCATGGAGACATGGCTGCTCTCCTAGCGGAAGTTTCTTAACCAAGCTAATTTAATTACCCTTACTTCCCAACAAATGTCAATGACTGACATGTGGTCAGCACATGACTTCAATGAGACATTTAGTAGAGAACTAAGATACTCGTATTAGATGGACAAGGTCAGTTAAATTTTGATTCCATCCATCCATAGTAATTCTGCCCGAAGGCAGGTCCTTCACTACAATCATAGCATTTTCATGTCATGCTTGCAGCTTTACTAGGGAATTGTAGGTGTGGTAGCTAAATTTTGATAAGAGGCGCTAATTTAGACTTGAGGTTATTTTATGACCTCATGCAAAAGTAAATTATTTTTAAGTCATACTTCCGATTTTTTTCAGTAAACGCATTTTAATATAAAATTAAAAGATTTCGGACTATGTGGCCTCTGGTATTTCTTCCATACGTTTATCCCTTAACTTCAGAGGGCATTTTCAGTGGCGAGTGCTTCTAGGTGGTGTCCCCTTGTCGTAGACTCGACTGTGAACTGTTCACAATCGAGTCTACGACAAGAGAACGCCACCTAGAAGCACTCGCCACTGAAGAAGCCCTCCACAGTTGAGGGAGAAACGTCTGGAAGAAACACCAGTTATAGACCACGGCCCCATAGCCCGGAATCTTTTAACTTTAAGGAAGATTACCGGCCGTGAAAGCCTGCATTCCACATTGCAATTTAATTTAGAGACAAAAAAGCGTTAAATTGGGAATAAAAAAATAAATAAATTATTCGTCAGTTAGATTATGGTTTAATTATAACTTTGGTTAAGGGTAGCTTCACATGCTGACCCGGTCCTGAGAACTGATCACTTCATTTGTAGTGACAACAGACCAGTTCATCTTGTATGAGTCTCTGAAGGTAGTAGACTTGGGGAAAAATTACCATCAGGTAAAAAAATGGTTCCGGCAACACCTGGGTGAAAACTGATGCTGTGATGTTTTGACACTCCCTGTGAGGGTAGAATAATTGAGAAGGGGATGAATCTAAAAGGATAGGAAAGGAGAGCAGAAACGAGAGAGGATTGTTGGTTTCAGTTTTCATTTACATAATGGAAGAACAACAATGCATTTTGTATTAAGCTTTAGTCCGGAGATTTAATGGGTGAAAGAGGGTAGGAGAGGGGGTAGATGGGGGTAAATTAAAGGCAGAATAGAAGGGGTGGTTTTGTAGAGGTATAAGAGGGGAGGAAAGAGAGGGGGCTCATTACCCAGTCATGACATCTGCAGGCAAGCAATTTCACCGAAGTGGTTTTCACGAGCCTAAAACTCCCACCCTCTTCATCTCTGTCTGTCTTTCTCACAGTGTGTATGTGTGTGTGTGTAGTTGCTTTATATGGGCCTAGGGGATGATATCCTAATTTGGGAAAGCCGCGTTGTGAAATGACATTAGTATGAGTCGGTGGATTATACCGAAGCCACATTTATACGTGGGCGGTTTTTATCATTGTCATTACGCCGCCTTCCAAACCATTGCGAGGTATTATACTATACAACTGCGCTTCTATAAAGCGTGTGTAAACTCTACTATCAGGAATGAATTAATTCTTACACCTGTCTCCCACTTGTTCTTTTCGTCTGAATTTCCTTCTGCGCATGGTTTTATTGTTATTCATTTATCATTAATTTATTTATTGTTGGAGGCGGTTCCGTGGCGTAAGCGTTTAGACGCTCGCCTCACACCGCTGGGGTCCCGAGATCGAGTCTCGGTCACTCCATGTGGGTTGACGAAAGGGAGCTTGGGCAGGTTTTTCTCGGGGTTTTCTTCCGTTTTCTCCTGCCACCATTTCTCCATACTCATCTCATCCATTTCGTTTCATTTCATTCATCTGCCCCCGTGATGGTGCGTCAGGCATGGTCGGCCGGCACCTTGTAATTCACACACCTCTATATGGGGGCTTTATCTCATATCGACCCGACCCAGAGTTGGACGCGAGTTGAGGATAATTTGTATTTATTGTTGGAAGCTGGAGGATTGCAGCAAGCTATAAGATAAATGGTAATATATAAATTAAAGATTTTATGGAAAGGTGAAATGAGATGGAATGGACATGGAAAATAATAATCTGATTCAAATATATATCTTCTCTATTCTGGTAGGAAAGTTGAAGATGATGAACATGGAGAGGGCGTGGGTATATTAATGACTAAAGATGTAAGAAAGTGTTTGATTGAATGGAAACCAGTATCTGAACGCATTATAACTGCGCGATTCAAAACAAAAAATGTTTGATCATTTATTTATTTATTTATTTAGACTGGTTTAGTTACATCCATGAGACTTTGTATTCCATTCAACCAGGAAAACGTTTATGTTACATTAAAATACAGTAATCTCTACATAATTTTAAATAATGTGTATATTTATAAATCGCTCCCTCCCTATAGTTAACAGCCTTTAATGCAATCAATTAAAATTGCAAATAAAAATTGATAAAAATAAATATAAAGGTAATGATAATAATGTAGTATTGTAAAGGTAACATTAATACTTATTTTATTAAGGATATTTCTATTATAGAACATTTTCCCTTCATTCCAAAGTAACTTTAGTTCTTCATAAAAAAATGATGATAATGATTAAAACAATGTAATTAACCAAAATTAAAAATGGAATGCAATATTAATAATTCCTAAACCTAATTAATATGCTTTTTTAAACTCCTACTTGTTTAGAAATTCAAGAAAAATCTGAACAAATTCTTATATTAACAAATCTAATATTATATAAATTAAAATTCTATATATTCTTTTTATGCAAAAGAAGAAATCTAATATTATACAGTATAATGAAAATGCGTGTAGGCAAACAGTTTTCGGATACTTTTCAAATTCACCATGCGTTAAAGAAAGGAAATGAAGTATCTCCTCTATTATTCAATTTTGTACTAGAGGATGCCAACAAATCTTTAGAGAATGAAGAACGCCTATAAATCAACGGTATTAATAAGCTGTTAATTTATGCTGATGATGTAGTTTTATTAGGAAAAATATAGAGTCACTATGTCCAATTCACCAATTAATAATTAAAATAGTCAACATGTTTCAACAGCGAAGCTGTCATTTTCAAGACTAAATATTGACATCAGACTATTTTAAATATTAATTGGTGAATTGGGCATATTGACTGTATATTTTACGATTTTATCACCAAGAGGATCATTAGTGTATTAAATAGTTTTATTAGGCTTATAGCGAGAAGATCTTAGGTCCAACTCACACACTCTGTATTAAGTAATACTAGGAAAGTGGGACTGGAAGTTGACATCAATAACTAAATATATGTTTACACATAGAAATATATTAGGGCATATATAATATAAATGGAAAGTTAATGACAAATAAGGCAACTTTTGAATAAGTGGCTGAATTCAAAACCTAGGAACAATAATTACAAATAGGAATGAGATGTACAAATAAATTAAACATATGCACATTTCTAGAAATGCATGCTATTATGCATTATAGGGGTACTTGTCCCAACTTCTCTCAAAAAATGTTAAACTAAAAATATATAAAACTGTTATTCTCCCAGATATATTATATGGATGTGAAATATGAACTGTTATTTTAAGGGAGGAGAAAATATTACGAGTATTTGAGAATAAAGTTCTTAGGATTTTTTTTGGACCAAAGTAAGATGAACAGACAGGCGAATGGAGAATTTCTAAAAATGGTAGTTGATTCTTCATTTGTGCAATCGCATGTAGAAACAACAAATGTAAAAAATTGATTTACAGCCAGCCTAGTGTAACTCTTTGACATATTGCCAACATACAAAATACATGGCAATCGAGGACACTGTTTGTAAATAGTGACCAGTCCAATTTGTAATCTCGTGTAATCCGAAAAAAAAGTTTGAGAACCGCTGAACAAGGCTGAAAACACATGTTTTCTCTCCCCCCAAATAACACCGCTTTAATTCCGCCCCTCGTCATGCGAGAGCAGCCATTTAATTAAATAACATGCGGTTGTATTGCTCCCTACAAATAATCTGTTTTACTGTCTTAAATGCATTGTCGTTATTGGTTTATATCATATTTTTGGAATTATAAGCCACAAAACTACGTATTCAATTTCAGTGACGGTTTTAATGATTAATGATAATAGGCCTAATATTATTAATAATTATCTTTCTTTAACAAAGTTTAACCTCTCAATTTATAAGTAATAATAATAATAATAATAATAATAATTGTATTGTATTGTAAGCCTATGTTTTCCCTTTACTGAGATTTAGGCGCTCTCCCCCTACAGGGAAGAATTTGAACCATACTAATCTAGTTACACTTGTTTTCATATAGATGTCATTTGAGTGGTCCGTGGTCAGCGTTCCGCCTCATACTGACATCTAGGAAACCAAGGTAGTACTAGGACGGGAAAATTCGGTAAATTTTGCTTAGAGGCCTTTTCATTCAGGCTTAAGGATTTTTTACGAGCCTGAAAATCTTCAGACTCGGAACCCACGGCTTAAAGTCCCTCCCGGAGGACTTGTTCCTTGGATTTTTTCGTCCTAAAAATTCCATCGTCCCCGGCCGGGTTTGAACCCGCGACCCTCGGGACCAGAGGCAAGGAGCATAACCACTAGTCCACCGCGGCCGACTATAATAGTAATAATAATAATAATAATAATAATAATAATAATAATAATAATAATAATAATAATAATAATAATAATAATAGCTTTAATAAAGGGAAATTCGTGAATGTGTATGACAAACAAATAATATATATGTCCGTAGTCATTTATGTATTTTTTAAAGCTTACTTTAATTACCATGGTTGGTTGGAGAAAAACCTCAATGATAAGGAAAATTATAAATGAATAATAAAAATTATTTTTATTATTATTAATACTATTACTATTATTAATATTATTATTATTATTATTATTATTATTATTATTATTATTATCTATCTTCGGGTTTTTTACAGCTCCTGCCGTCTTCCCGTGCCAAACCTCCAAAGCCTACGATCTTGGGCATCTCCAATGCTTAGATTATTATCATTATCATTATTATTATTATTGTTATTATTATTATTATTACTATTACATTAATGATTATTTTTTCATTTAGCAGGTTTCACAACATCTTCCTGCGCCCAATTAATCTATTGTCATTCTCCCCCATATATGTATGTCATTAATAATAATAATAATGCTTTATTTAAGCTGGTAGAGTTAAATCCATAAGACCTACTCTTGCACTCAACCAGCGAATAATAAAATAATACAATATTCTATATATAAATAAATATATTTAACTCGTGTCCAACTCAGGGTCGGGTCGAGAGATGATATGAAATATAGCCCCTATATTTTAGAGGTTTGTGAACGACCAGGGTGCCGGCCGACCACGCCTGATGTATCGACGTAGGGACGGATGAACGAAATGGACGAGATGAGTGTGGAGAAATGGTGGAATGAAATTTATGGCAGGGGAAAACGAGAGAAATCCCGAGAAAAACCTGTCCAAACTCCGTTTCGTCTACCACGAAACCCGCATGAAGTGCCGAGATTCGATATGGAGACCCCGGCTATGAGAGGCAAGCGTCTAACCACGGAACCGCCACAAATTTTTACAGGCGCACTTATTACAATTTTAAAATATAATTAAAATAAAGACTAAATATTGTATAGTGCGGATGTATTATAATATTAACATGAACAAAACATATAATATATTAAAATAAATAAAAGTAAAAAAAGTCCAAGATGAACACAATTTATATGTGCATACAAAATGCTGAATATAGTTATGCAACTATATGATAATAATGATGTTAATAATAATAATAGAGGCAGCAGTAATAATAATAATAATAATAATAATAATAATAATAATAATAATAATAATAATAATAATAAAATGTTCACATTTTGAATATAGGGTAAAGCGTGGCAAATTCGTCTTAAATATTCTTTAAAATATAAGACGTTTCTGTGCAAAATGTGATCCAAAGTCCAAGATGAACACAATTATATGTGCATACAAAATGCTGAATATAGTTATGCAACTATATGATAATAATGATGTTAATAATAATAATAGAGGTACCAGTAATAATAATAATAAGTAATAATAATAATAATAATAATAATAATAATAATAATAATAATAAAATGTTCACATTTTGAATATAGGGTAAAGCGTGGCAAATTCGTCTTAAATATTCTTCAAAATATAAGACGTTTCTGTGCAAAATTTGATCCCCCCCCCTTTCACGTCCAGATTTGATTTGCGTTGCTGATGACCTGATGTGTTAAAAAGCGTAGCCTATTTAAATAATAGTCTAATAATAATGATGATAATAATAATAATAATAATAATAATAATAATAACAACAACAACAACAATAATACATAATTGTGTCAAAATTATTAATGAAATTTGATAAAAATGTGATAATTTATTAAAATCTTATTCTTCTCATAGGGAAATTAAAACTAAAAATTAACAATAGATCACTCTACACTTTAAATATTCCACCTAGTTGAGTTGCTAACTTATTTAGAAGTTACTGAATATCTCAAGTTTAGGTTGATTCATTTTTTTAGCTTTTTAAGTTTAATTATTATGAGCAGAATCCAATTCTAAAAAAAGAGAAAAAAAAAGTAGCAAAAATATTGGGATTCTTTGTCACCGTGCTACCTGCATAAATTCAAATAAAACACACAATTTATTGTTGCAGTATGTGAATAATTACCTCAGAGAAATATGTATGTTGATTTTTAGCAAAAAATCTGAAAAAGTCGTAAAATGAAGTGAGAAATTGAGCTTAAAGTAACCTAAAATCAGTATATTTACAATGTAAAATATGTATTAGTAATTCTTCAGAGAGTGTAGCCATCTTATCACAAAAACAAGTGAACACTAAACAAATCCTTTTTTTTTTCACCCTAACTTGCCCAAACTAACACTAACTTGCCCATCTAACACTAACTTGCCCAAACTAACACTTAACTTACTTACCCATCTAACACTAACTTGCCCATTTTCTCACCCTAATTTACTTACCCATCTAACACTGACTTGCCCATTTTCTCACCCTAACTTACTTACCCATCTAACACTAACTTGCCCATTTTCTCACCCTAAAGTACTTACCCATCTAACACTAACTTGCCCATTTTCTCACCCTAACTTACTTACCCATCTAACACTAACTTACCCATTTTCCCACCCTAACGTACTTACCCATCTAAGACTAACTTGCCCATTTTCTCACCCTAACGTACTTACCTATCTAACGCTAATTTGCCCATTTTCTCACCCTAACTTACTTACCCATCTAATACTAACTTGCCCATTTTCTCATCCTAACTTACTTTCGCATCTAACACTAACTTGCCCATTTTCTCACCCTAAGTTACTTACCTATCTAACACTAACTTGCCCATTTTCTCACCCTAACTTACTTACCCATCTAATACTAACTTGCCCATTTTCTCACCCTACCTTACTTACCCATCTAACACTAACTTGCCCATTTTCTCACCCTAACTTATTTACCCATCTAACATTAACTTTCCCATTTTCTCACCCTAACTTATCCACTAATATAGGTGGACTCTTGGGATAGAATCCCTATATATGTGAATAAACATATTGGCAATGTTTTATCGCACTTGTTCTCCGATCGAATATTCACACTGTGGCGTAGAATAGCCAAAATATTAATTAAATTAAAATAAATATTAATCTGTAGTTATATAGCTGTTGAAAACATAATCTGGAGTTTTAGAGGAGGTTGTGCAATTTTCAAATATTTGTGAGTAAATGTACTTAGATTGCTTGAAAACAAGATATGATAAATCATTATAATTTAGGATGTGTTGTTAAGTTGAATTTGAGTCTGACGTTCCTCAGTTCATTAATTTAAAGTCTTTGTATTGCGAAAGTTTAATTTAAAAGCTTGGAAGCACACAATATCATAACATCTTATACATTTCACCGTTAATTACATAATTATTCATTAAAGCCAAGCTTCTCTCCGGGCCGGTAAGCAATGCCAATAAAACGGGAACTGGAGGCTGTCTCCTGCAGACAAATGAGAGTAAGAGAAAGAGGAAGAAAGAGAGGAGAGTGGATTCAGTCCTGTAGCTGAAGCACTTTGCGTTAATCCTCGCTTCAAAGATGGAAGCAGATCTATTCCTATAGTCTGACCCTTAAGTTGCTAGACTGTTAAGTGCCTAATTCCATCTCATGGGAAAATAGGCATATGTTTATATCTGTTCCAGAGTGTTAAATTACTTTTTTTAAATCATTTATTGACTCAAAACCTGAAAGTTAATATTGAAAACTGTATCTGGTATGTGGCGCTATCAAATTTATTTTTATTATCTTTTGTTATTCCGGAAGATGGGATTACAAATAAATTAAAAAGAAAGACCAAATACATCATCTTAAACAAATGCCCATAATGCAAGTGATCAATTAGAGATAAGAAATTATAAATTTGATCAAGTTAGTAACTTTAGTTGCTTAGATTCCTTGATTAATCAAGACAGTGATATGAGTTCAAAGAATAAAACTAAAATTTTAGCATTTAAAGGACATGATACCTTAACAACAAATATAGTAATTGATGATAAAATTTTAGAACAAGTTAATAGTTTTAAATATCTAGGTTTCAATTTATCATATGCTAAAATTGAAGATATTGAATACAAAGTAAATAAATTTAATCTAATGTGTGGCAATATTAAAATAACCCTTAAAACACAAGAAAATAAATAAAAATTAAATTTTATAATAATGGCTGTTCCTATATTGATGTACGGATCAGATTTTTGGACAATCATTAAAATACAAGAACAAATATTGGAAGCAATTGAGATGAGGTTTAAAATAAATATAGCAGGATATACTCTGCTGGTTAAGAAATGAAATCAAGATATTATAAAGAACTAAATATTTTCAAACTTATAGATCGAATAATTAAATATAGGAACGCCTGCAAATAACGTGTTGATAGAATGCCAGAATAAAGATTTCCAAAGTTATTGCTGAATCATAAACCACACGGAAGGATAAATGTTGGACGCCCACACAGAAGATGGTCTGAACAATTTTAACAATTCTGGTTTTCATGAAACCGGAACGAGTCAACAGGCTTAACCCTTGGATGATGATGATGATGATGAAGAAAGAAGAAGAATGATATGAGTTTCTAAATTGGAAAGATAATTTTCTTTGCTAATGAGAGCTTTCATGGACTCGTAAGACATTTTAGATCTACTTTATTAGCGTTTCAAAGTAAAATTATTATATATAACTCTGATCACACCGGTCCTCACATATGCTTCAGAAACATGGACCTAAAACAAGGAGGAAAGAAATAAAATTAAAATTATAATATAAACTTATTACACAGTAGTCCGTCTCCTCAACTTTGTAAACTGTTAATTCTCTATAGGCCTTTCGGGACTAGTCCCATCATCAGTAGAAGAAGCAGGAGATAGGTATTTATCAAGCTGAACCTGAAAGCAATACCCAAAGCTTCCATCACAATATCTATGTGTTTCTATGTGTAATATTGTGTCCATTGTTTGCACAATATTTGCTATATCAATCAAGAACATTGTTTTGTGAGTTTTATCAATTACGTACTGTTGTGTCCAGTCTAGTGTTATGTGACATTTTGTCACTGAAAAGCGCTCAATTCCAATACAGCTCACTTGTTGTTCCTCAAGACCTGTGATTATATAGGCATATGCTTATACTAGCGCGTAGAAATATCAGTTCTTTATTATTATTATTATTATTATTATTATTATTATTATTATTATTATTATTATTATTGTTATTATTGTTATTTGTATAAATTTTTATTATTATTGCAAGGTAAAAAGTGTTAAAATAGGACCCTAAGACGAATTATTGATCCTATAAGATATAAGGTATTGAATGGAAAATGGAGAAAGTTTCACATTGAAGAACTCTATAACTTATATCGTTGGTATAATATTGTCAGGGCTATTAACTTTGAAAGATTGAGATGGATATGTCATGTCGAATAGGCGACAGTGTAAATAATTTCAAAAGTTTTGTTTTGAAACTTTTGGAGTAAATACCGTTAGGAAGGTATAGGTAATGTGGGAAGATAATATCTGGATGGATCTTAGGGAATTGGATATCGGAGATATGAACTATATTGAGATGGCTGAGGATAGAGGCATGTGGAGAACTGGAGAGACTTAGTGATTATGAAATTGAACGTAAGGGTTCCATAAGCCATAGAGTGAGTTAGACATTATTATTATTATTATTATTATTATTATTATTATTATTATTATTATTATTATTATTATTAAAGGCACTATATTGAGAGGAAGGAGGCCTAATACAATCAACCAGTTGACTTACATATAAAATAGGTTAATTTGTTCACTCTCCCCTATCATGAAGCTGTGATTCTGCTTTTCCCCTTGCATTCGACGTTACCGCACCCCTTAAACTTGTAATACTGGCAGAGAATGCAACATTAATGTGTATGTTCTACACCCATTCACCCGGTACACTGCAGCCATAAACTCAAATTGGATTCCCACTATCAGAGATAAAAGAGTAACCATAGCTAACCTTACAATAAGTATTGTTATTTATGTGACATGTTCAGAAAGTGATACTTTTAGACGCAGTTCACTCAGCCTAACATCCGTCTCATTATTTTAAACGTAGAAAACGGACAAAAAATACAGGATAAACTCTTGACTCCTTCATCTAAAATCAGGAGTTCATGTATTAAAGCAAAATTATACAGGACGTTTCAGGATAAGTATTACAGACTTCTAGATGTTGTAGAGGGGACTTAGTAGATACAGTTTTGATAAGGAACCCATGTCCGGAAACATACCATTTCGATGTAAAATAGGTTTGAAGATCGAAACTCATTGGGCTGATATCTTGTGTCTTGCGTTTCAGAATAGGTAGGGCTATTACAGACTTAAAGAGGTTGTACTACACCTGTCGAGTCGAGTCTTGCACGAATTTTGACGGTAGCTGAAATTATTGAGCACACCAGGGCTTGTGGCGCGTGTGTATGAAAACTTTGTGCAGTGAACAACATGGTCGCCATGTGGAACCACATTTTTAGTACAATCTCTAGAAGTGTGTAATACTTATTCTGAAACACAAGAGACACGATATCAGTCCATTCTGTTTCGATCTTCAACCTATTTTACATCGAAATGGCACGTTTTCGGACATAGGTTCCTTATCAAAACGTTATCTACTAAGACCCCTCTACAATTCCTAGAAGTCTGTAATACTTATTCTGAAACGCCCTGTATATTTTGCTGCTATTATAGGGGCCAACACATAGAACCCCCGAGTCTAAAAAAATAGTAGCAAGTTGAAATTATGTATTGCCTATATATCTCGTGCAGGTTTCATTGAATGAATCTCACATATCGTCAGCCTTCGTTCAGAACCACTTCCTAACTCCATTCAAGAGCAAAATCAGGATTGTTGCATTGTTCGATAAGCATTGACTGTATGCTGTTAAAGTTTTGTAACTCCAAGATTATTTTGCTGCCATCTATTAACCATTACAAAAACCGTGCATTTCCTGAACCTATTAACTTCAGGCCCATAATGGCCATTATTGTCACTCGCTGCACTCAGAAGGCTCAATACTGTGAGCTTTTATAGAGTTGATTATATACATGTGGATTATAATATTAATCGATTTCTTTTTCTTGTATTATTATTTTTATACGTTACATATATATATATATACTATTCGTCCGTTGGTGTTATCAGACTAGTATCTCTGGAGTATCCGGTTTGATTCCTGGCTATAACATTTTGCTAGTTTTTTTTTTTAGTATAAGACCTGAAAAGGTGTTTTGTGAGGATAATTAATTAGGTATACTGACTGGTAAGTAGCGAAATTGAGGAAGAAAAATAATGAAATTATGGAAAAGTTGGGTGCAGAACCCATACTTTAATCATATACAAAAATACCAGAACAACTTGAAAGCCCTTCTTCAACGAATGCCATCTCACAGAATTCCAAAATCTATGCTTCATTACTATCCTCAAGGGATCGCTGGGACGTCCAAAAGAGCGCTGGATGGAAAATTTCTCTTGAGACCGTAACAGCCCACATGGCCTAATACCTGCATGGACAGTGATGATGATGATGATGAGATAGCGAGATTGAACTGAAAGTAAGTTCGAGAGATTGCGTCTTTCTCATCATAATCACTCTACTGACATTATAGGTCCAGAAGTAGTTCGTTAAAAAACCTACTAAATATGTATTCATGTATGACTTACTCAACGTTAAAATGTGCCAATATATGGGAAACAGACTTTCAGAAAAATTCCAAACATCAAAAGGTCTACTACAATAATTGTATGAAGAATTGGTCAAGACACTGCAAATATATGGGAATTCAAATAGAAGAAAATTATTACCTCCACCATTTACTATTCGCAGATGATCAGGTGATGATTTCTCAGGATCCAGATGATGCATCTTTCACGTTAAGGAAATTAGAGATAGAATACAAAAAATGGGGATTACAGATAAATTATAATAAAACAGAATATATTTCATCGGATACAACAGATGAGCTAAAATGTAATTCAGAAAGAATACGTAATGTTAAAAATTTTAAATATTTAGGATCTATTTTAGATAAAAGTGAGAATTCAACTACAAAAATTGAAATAAGGATAACTGATGGAAGAAGAATCGTTGACATGTTGAACTCGGTGCTTTGGAATAGAAATATAATACACAGAGCGAAGAAAACTATATTTCAAGTTCTGTTACAAAGCATTTTATTGTATGTGTCCGAAACCTGGACAGTAAGTAGAAAACAAACCAACAAGCTGTTAGCAGTAGAAATGGATTTTTGGAGGCGATCGACAAGAATTTCAAGAAGGGATAAGGACAGAAACAGCACAATAAGGGGAATTATGCAAGTTGAAAAAAACATATTGGAAAAAAATTGAAGAAAAACGATTGAAATGGCATGGACACCTCATAAGAATGGAAGTAGAGAGAATACCAAAGAAGATCCTTAATTGGAAAGCTAATGGAAGAAGTGGAAGAGGCAGGCCTAGAGAACGATGGATGGATGGAGTGAAGAGAAGTATACAAACTAGAGATTTGAGGGAAGAAGATGCTTTAGACAGGAACCTCTGGCGACAAATCACTTTGGGTTGAAGGAGAAACACTGTATTATGGAATATTCCTAAATAAAAAAAATGTGCCAATAAATATGCACTAATAAATTCGACATTTATTTACATATAATTAATGAGTACGAACTAATAATAAAAAGAAAAAATATGTTTCATATTTTTTTTAATCTCTCCCTTTTAAATATGGGCTTTAGTGACACAACCTGTCGGGAGATGATGTTTTAAACTCTTGATCAAATCACAATTTTTTAACCACGCAAAGACGTGGAGGTCTCACTAGATGAGGTATCAGTTCAAAACGTACATTTAAGGCAAGATGGCATTTGCTTAAGCATTCATATTAATCATGGCGGGACAAGATAGGATGAGTATGAAGCCAAAAGGTGTTCGGGGACTATTGAATCCCTAAAGGTTCCCGACATTTGTCTTACAGGTAAGGAGAAACATCGTAAAAACCTTATAAGCGAATTTGTCTGTAACTAGGATCGAACCCAGAGTCGCTACATTGAGAATAAAAAATAACAAAATATAATGGTAATGCAGGACAAATTACATTACATTAAATGTACATTTATTGATGAGAAGTTGCTTTTGAAGTACAGTAATGTCAAATACGTCCTCCGCTGTGGTCTCAAGGTAGCGTTGTGCAGAGTGTATCTCATCTATATAACCACGCTGACTGCTACTATTTGTACGTATCATTTATTGGATCGTTTTTTTTTTTGTTTCCGTTGCATATACTAACGTAGAGTTCATAACATCCGAGGTTATTAATCAAAACCTTTGCCCGGGCCCATAGGAGGCAAAGATTGATTCATCTTTCTTTTCTAAACACTTAAACATGAATCAACAATAGTAGAGTAGTTTATGATTCTGATTTAAACTGAATATATCATTATTGTTATTAATCATGAAAGCTAGACGGAAAATAAAGAAAGCTAAAATGATCTCCTAAATAAGTAAGTTTCAGTACAGGGATATCAAACAGCAGTATGCACATAAATAACTTGAACATTTACCAGGATAAATATAAAAATGATGTTTAATATAAACAAGACGTCTGAAGTGGATGAAAAATATAACAAATGTAAATACTTGATCATTCCTCAACAAAAAGAAAATAAATAATAATCTTTAACATGACAAAACTATATCATACCTCACACAACATTCATACCACGGTCCACGCCAGGGTAGTCTTTCCCCGGTCCTCAGGACCAAAACTTAAACCACGCCACTCGCGGCTCCAGACGACGTTGTCTCAACTCAAAGTTCCGATCGAATTATAATGTTCTTGATGTGCATTGCGTATTTGAGCGTTCCGAGGCAGAAGGGGAGATGCGCAGCACAAACAACGCAACAGGAGAGGAAAAAAGGAGAGTAGGGGTAGATGCATAGAGAAAGGATATTGGCATAGTTCACTAATTTTACTGTCCAGGGAGGATAACGGCACTGCAGTAGCGAACCGAAAATAGTACTTTCGGTTCAGCGTGCTGCCTTGTCACGCAGCGGGCCCGGGTTCGATCCCCGGTCGGTGCAGTTTTTCTGGGTGAGGTTTTTACCGGGGTTTTTCCTCACCTGTAAGACAAATGTCAGGAAAACATTAAGGCCCAAACTTTAAGGCCATATGGCCATCGTTATCATCATAATCATCCTTATCATTATTATCATAATCATCATCATCCTTCACCAGTGTGGAAAGCAACGGGAAGCTACCACACCTTCATTTCCCTAGTAAATCTGCAAGCATAGCATGAAAATGCTATGATTGCAGTGAAGGATCTGCCTTCCGGCAGAATTACTATGGATGGATGGAATGTCAAATATATTAAAATGGCAGTTAAATAGGCTTACTTGCGATAATAATGATGTTTTTATTTTACTTATCCAAACAATCTGTTTCATCTAATATTTAAAAATGTTTGTTTATTCGTACTTTATGCGCGGCCATACCGTTGATCCGATTGTGATGGGGCTTGTTTGCAAAATGTTCAGGAGATTCCCGGGATGAACATAGGCTATAAGAGAGTTGTGATACTCAACTCCTGCACCCTTAAAAATCGCCCTTTGTAGTGGAAAACGATAAAAAAGTAGCTCTTTGGACGCTTAAATGGCTTATGCTGCCTAAACCATAACAAATACACAAAATTAATGTACACAGAATTCAATATCTCGAAAAGCTCTACAAAAAAGTCCGCGACAGCATATGTTTATCTCTTACGGATAACTCACAATAACCATTTTTGTCTTTCATTGATGCCAAGAAGATCGAGACAAGTATATTCCTGTGCAAGCATAGCAGCATATAGGCTAGCGGGTATTCTTTTGCGGATAACTCACAATAACTAATTTTGTCTTTTAGCTCATTTATGCCAAGATGATCGAGATAAGTAGATTCCCGGGCAACACCAGGTAATAAGTACGGGGAATCTTAAAATAATAACGGTATACATTCATAAATATTTTTTTATCCTACTTATTCAACTAATCACAAGAAGTACATTAATTTTTGTCTTTCAGCTCATTTATGCCAAGAAGATCGGGATGAGTAGATTCCCGGACAACGCCCTGTAAACAACACGGGGTATCTAAAAATAATAACGATATAAATTTTTCCTTATAGTTATTTAACTCAGAAATAAACACATTAATTTTCGTATTTCAGCTCATTTATGTTGAGAAAATCGGGATAAGCAGATTCCCGGGCAACGCCGGGTAATCAGCACGAAGTATCTACAGAATATAAATTTATAATTATTTTTCCTTTGATTTATTCAACTAAACATAAAAGCACGTTAATTTTCATTTATTTAGGCGTAGCAGGGCACGCCGGGTATGAGCTAGTGTAATATAAGATTAACTTTAATTAGCTTAAACGTTAAAATATGCCATAATATTACAATTATCATGATAAAGAAGAAATAAAAAAATACAAAACCCATAGATATAATGATATTCAGTCATCAACTTTATAAGATTCATGATGTGTTCCGTTGAGGTTTATTCAAAATTAATATAAAATTATAGAATATTCACCTGAAAGGTCCGTCTCCTCAACTTAATTATCATTTAACTGTAGCGCTTTCGGGACTTTCGATGATGGGACAAGTCCCGAAAGCGCTACAGTTAAATGATAATTAAGTTGAGGAGACGGACCTTTCAGGTGAATATTCTATAATTTTATATTGATATTCAGTCATATAAAAAGTTATTAGAAAACATTTCGAATGAATTGTAGCATGATATATTATGTATTTAAAATAGCCAAAATATGCACGTAAATGTAACACAGAATTTAGTTTAATAAGCTTAAGTGTTGCTAAGAAATTAGGACTGGAAGTAAATATCAGTAAAACTAAATATATGGTCACACGTAGAAATTCAGTATATAATGGAAATGGACAGGTAATGACAAATAAGGGAAATTTTGAGGAAGTGGCTGAATTCAAATACCTAGGAACAATAATCACAAATAGGAATGAGATGCACAAAGAAATTAAACATAGGCTCAATTCTGGAAATGCATGCTATTATGCATTGCAGAAACTTTTGATGTCCCAACTCCTTTCAAAAAATGTTAAGCTGAAAATATATAAAACCATTATTCTACCAGTTATATTATATGGGTGCGAAACATGGACTCTTACTTTAAGGGAGGAAAGGAGATTACGAGTATTTGAGAATAAAGTTCTTAGGAAAAATTTTGGACCAAAGAGAGATGAACAGACAGGTGAATGGAAAAGACTACATAACAATGAACTACATGGTCTGTATAGGAAGCCAGATATAATAAGAACAGTTAAGTCTCGTAGACTGCGATGGGCAGGACATGTTGCGCGTATGGGGAATGAAAGATGTGCATGGAAGCTTCTTGTAGGAAGGCCAGAGGTAAAACGCCCAGTTGGTAGACCAAGAATGAGGTGGGAGAACAACATTAACTATGATTTGAGGGAAGTAGATTATACAGGGAATGATTGGAAAGCATTAGCTCAGGATAGGGATGTATGGATAGCTTATGTCCGCGCGGCCATGAACCTTCGGGTTCGATAGTGCCAGTGAGTAAGTAAGTAAGTAAGCTTAAGTGTTGATTCATGTTGATTAATGATTATTAATAGCCATTAATTACATCCATTGGAAATTTATATGCAAATTCAAGGAACACCTTGTCCGTAGTCATTTGTTAGCCATTGGTAGCAATTACTTTGGTTCTTGGTAGCTCTCGTGTCACTTGTTTATTCATTTGAGTGAACAAAATTCGTAAATCTAATGCATCTTCCAGTTTACAACGATCCCAGCATATTACCGCATGTAACACTAACTCATTAGCACTATCGAACATGAAGGTTCATAACCGCGCGGACTTAATCTATCCACACATCCCTATCCTGAGCTAATGTTTTCCAATCATCCCCTGTATAATCTACTTCCCTCAAATCATTAATGATATTCTCTCACCTCATTTTAGTCTACCTCCTGGATGTTTTCCTTCTGGTTTTCCTACAAGAAGCTTCCATTCCTCTTTCATGCCTCATCTGAGCCACATGTCCTGGCGATCGCAGTCTACGAGGCTTAACTGTTTTTTATTATATCTGGTTTCCTATAAAGATCATGTAGGCCTCATCTAACACATGGAAGAGAAAATTAAACAATTTTCAACTAAAATTGGGTGTTCTAAGTCTATAAAAGTACCTCCTGTACGTTTTCCTTCTGATTTTCCTACAAGAGGCTTCCATGCCCCTCTTTCATTCCTCATCCGAGCCACATGTCCTGCCCATCGCAGTCTACGAGACTTAACTGTTTTTATTATATCTGGTTTCCTATAAAGATCATGTAGGCCTCATCTAACACATGGAAGAGAAAATTAAACAAGTTTCAACTAAAATTGGGTGCTCTATGTCTATAAAAATAGTTTTGATGTTGCGTTCCGGTCCAAAACCGCTGATAACAAGTCTCGCACGGTCACCAGCATTACGATAAGAATACATAATATAATACCCTCACAGCCAATGTCGCTAAAGCGTCCTGGTCAGAAAAAAACCTGAAAACCATTAAACAATCTAGAGTGAAAGAGAGAGCACGCTTTGTAGACTTATCTAGAGTGCAGAAATTCGGTGGCATTCTATAGCGCTTTCCTTCTCTCTAATAGGCCTACTTTCCTCTCCTCCCTACCCGAAAGCTTGATGAGGGATATGGGAAACTAAAAGCTATATATTCACTATTCAAGTTGTCTAATGGCACTTCGGAGTGCTGTGAAGGGAGATGTAGCCAACTAGATTGGTGGAGGTGGTGGTTGAAGGAAGACTAGAAAGAGAGGGCATGTGTAGTTCAGTGGTATAAGAGAAAGCGAGAGGGGAAGATTGGAATTGGATGTCATATAGTGAGAGTGCCATTTCCACCACCATTCAACCCCTCTCCCTGGTGGAGGTGGGAGAGAGAGAGTCTTGCCGGCCGTCTCGCCTTCATAATAAAACCTCTCAGCAATACCCCACCAAATGAAACCACTTTAATACCCCCCTTGTTAAAACTGCCACTGCGATAAAATATAATTTCTATAGTGAAGAGTAGAAAACCGTCACCGCCGCTACCAGCGTAATTGAAACTGGTGCAATGAGAGCCCCCCGTGCCAAATTCTGAAGGGATCAGCTTCCTGCTTGCTCTTATCGTTGTTATTATTATTTTCAAAATATTTACATTAAATGAATCGCTCCTTTATGAAAGGCCTTTGGTTCAAGTTTTTGATAAAATGTCTTTTCTGCTGAAACAAACGCTTGGAAGGGTACAATTTGACTTACCAGAACATGGAATTCTCTTCTACCCTGTCAGAGATTGTCAACTATAACATCGTTCCAAAACAAACTTAAGAATTACCTAATAAGAAACTAACATATATACCTTAGTGATAGTATTCTTTTAACAATTAATAATTATTTAATTCTATTAAAATAGTATTACGATTAACGGATAAACTTTACAACCTATGACGCGACTTTTTTAATTCTTTCATAAACTCCTGTCAAATTTTATTCTTAGAATTTCATGTTTTAAATTATTTCCCACCATTTTCAATGATTTTTACATGTTTTCTAACGATTATTTGAATATATAGTGTCCCATTCAAACCTCCCACATTTTAATTAATCATAACTAACAAAGTATGCTGAATTATGGAATGAGGCCGGTATTAAACGAAACAGAAACTCAAAGAATTTTCATTGCCACACACTAAAACACCTCTATATGCGCACCATTAGTAGCACGAACAATATCAAGTCTGCATTCGATTTCGTGCTACGTTTTGTCCAACATGTCCATTGAACTGCCGGGAAGCTTGGTTAATTGATTTTTGTGGACTTCTCTGAAATTCTGTTCTAATTTCTTCAATCTTTTCTTCTTAAACACGTGTACGAGCACCTCCTTATTCTTTTTTTTAACGCTTCCAGTCGCGAGAAAGTTCTCAAGCCATGCCTTAATGGTCTTCCCATTAGGTCATTTCCTCCATATGCTCTCCGGTAATTTATTTACACTGTGATTATTGACTTCGTCTCTGCATACCATAAAACAGTTTGTGCTCGTTGCTTAGAAGTCGCCATTTTGTTTTATGTCATTATTGTCGAACATGCGACAGATGAATTATTATTCCTGGTTTTATTTTAGATTTTTTAGTCTTTATTCTGATTTTTGTTTTATTGTTTCGAATTAAAATTTCATTTAGTTAGCTATTTGCCTAATCATGTGTTTTGTGTATTTTTTTTATTTACTCCCCTAAATATAGGCTTATAGCTACTTTATCTGTCACCCAATTGTACCAGAGCTTTGGTCCCACCGTGGCTGCGGATGTCTGAATGGCAGGCTATGGTGCCTATCTATGGCTACTCCTTTCCCGGTAAACGATGCTGGTCACGTGTTAATTCTGGAACTGAGAATTGAAGGGCTTAGGGCAATAACATAATAGGCCGCATATTGTTCTTTCTGAGATATAAGGATTTTAATGATTTCAAAAAATTATAAATGCTAATTGAACAATATTCTTGTTAATACAGTGTATGTCTATATGTTCTAACTCATCATTGGCGCACTTACAAATGATTGTATGGATATTTCAATACAATTATTTGCTATCATTGTAATAAATGATATTTCTTAACAGAATGTGGCTTATCATGTTACTGCCCTAAGCCCTTCAATTTTTCAGTCCATGACTGTTCGGACATAGGCTTGATGGTTCAACCCTTTTGAAGTTTGCTCGAAGTACGGTGTATTGTTGTCCATTGGTGTAATACGTAAATATTTTATATTTTTAGTTCATATGTTGAGTTGAGGTTAAATACGACTTATATGTAAGAGATTAAAAAGTTTAAAATTCAATCATGAGTGATTTTCAAGGTGATACTGACCAATTTTACGATGCATTAAGTTTGGAAAATGAAAATAATTTCCATTTTAACTCAGAAAGAAGATAATAACAATAAAAAATATTAATTAGTGGACCATTAAAGCGGTTGAAGGAATGTTTCAATTTTACAAAATCGTAAATAGGCTCTCAAAATGTACCCAACTGATGCACGTGCAAAATTGTGTGTTGATATTAGTCTCTTTGTATTCTGAATTGTTGAATATAACTAAACTTATTCAGTTAGGAAGGACCTTTATTCTATGCACTACATTGTAGGAATAAATTATATTTATGCCAAAAATAAGGAGATAACAATATAGAATACAGAAAATTGTATGAAACTAAAATAGAGTGTGTAAAACAGTATGAAATTAATTTTCATATTTGAAAAGACAACAAAGACTGCTGTATTATATGTAGCTACAAATCTGTGATTGGACACTGACTATTGTGAAACATTTATGTATATTTATGCCAGAAATAAGGAGATAATAATATAGAATGTAGAAAGTTGTATGAAACTAAAATGAAGTGTGTAAAACAGTATAAAATCAAATTTCACACTTGAAAAGACAACAAAGACTGCTGCATTATATATGGCTACAAATCTGTGATTGGACACTGACTACTGTGAATGAAGTTCTGCTATTGTGTTAATTGATGAGAAGAAAATAAGACACACATTTTTCATGTAAATAGACATTTGTTATATTTGAGTTGTACATTTTCACCCACCTCATATTTCTTGATGTTTATGCAGACTAGTTTCGTCACTAACTTTGTGACATTCTCGATGCTTTACAACTATTGTCTTCAACATTAATAGGGTTCATGGTAAAGTTCCGTTGAGGTATTATTCAAAATTAAATATAAAATTATGAAATATTTACCTAAAAGTTCCGTCTCCTCAACTTTATTAGTTATTTATGTGTAGCGCTTTCGGAACTAGTCCCATCAGCAGGATTCAAAACTGGTGTTTACTTAAAATCTGGTAGAGGGGTTTACACGTAGACTGGGTGCGTTTTCATTTATCAGATGGTCGTTGTTGTTAACTGCTTTCAAAATTTCCATCTCCTTGAGTACGTTTATCTTAGCTGGATTATTTTCTCTGTGCATTATTGTTAGATATTGAAAACACCCTAACAATAATGCACAGAGAAAATGATCTAGCTAAGATAAACGTACTCGAGAAGATGGAAATTTTGAAGGCAGTTAACAACAACGACTATCCGATAAATGAAAACGCACCCAGTACGCGTAACCCCCTCTACCAGATTTTCAGTGAACACCAGTTTTGAATCCTGCTGATTATGGGACTAGTCCCGAAAGCGCTACAGATTAATAACTAATAAAGCTGAGGAGACGGACCTTTTAGGTAAATGTTTCATAATTTTATATTTAACTGTTGTCTTGCGACATCGAGAATGTCGCACACTTAGCGACGAAACTAGTTTACATAAAAATCAACAAATATGAGGTGAGTCAAAATATGGAACTCAAATGTAATTAAAATAAACCTCATATTTCCTACATATATTTAATAAGACATTTGTCAATACTAATAAAATACATTGTTAAAACCGTTGAGGTGGGGAGTCATAAAATAAAATAAGTTAAAATATACCTTCTTAGGTAAAATCCGTCGTCCTCAACTTATAAAATATGTAATCTTTATGCCTGTAGGCCTTTCAGAACATCCGTTCCATCTTCAGCAGGTCACTCTTCGCTACAACATCCAGTATGATGGTTGATGCTGCTGGTCCTAATGTGGTGTTGTCGTGACCAGCAGTATCAACCATCATACTGGATGTTGTAGCGAAGAGTGACCTGCTGAAGATGGAACGGATGTTCTGAAAGGCCTACAGGCATAAAGATTACATATTTTATAAGTTGAGGACGACGTATTTTACCTAAGAAGGTATATTTGAACTTATTTTATTTTAAGACATTTGTTATGTTCTATGTATATCCAATAGTAAGATGTTTTATCTATAAATACTTTATCTTCGCTCCTTGGTCCCCGGATGTAATGAAATTCTCATTACAGACTTTGAGGACATCTAATGCGGACGAAGACGGTTACGTTTAGCATAGGAACTCATATCCGGAATCGTACTGTTTTCCCCCTACACACAAAAATACCACAACTCACGTTCAACTATCCCGCATTTTCGGCGCCAAAAACCCTGCACGTTCTCCCGCTAGACTACTACCTATGGGGTCAGATGAAATCCTTAATTTACGAGACCCCAGTGGCATCCGAGGAAGTCCTGCTGGCGCGGGTTATTGCTGCGGCGGATGTTGCAAGAACAAGGATTGATGATCATGTGTATCAGAACATGGTAGGTATGTGCCGTATCTGTGTTGATGTAGGTGGTCGTCACATCGAGCCCTTCTTGTAAGTGGATCCAGACAACAAGCACCAGGCATCAGAGAAAGCAATGTTATTGTATTTTTTGTGCAGCGGGTAAACGGTTCGTTTGCAGACATGACTTCCTGTGATAAACGTAACCACGTTCTCCAAGTATGTAACGGGAATTTAGTTATATTCTGTATATAGGGAGATGATTGAATGTAGTTGGTGGAACTTACTAGTCCGGCCGGCATTTGTCTTGACGCTAAGGGACACAAAGGATACTTAGCAGAGTAGTTTGAAGTTAATTACTTTTTTTAATTTAGAATGTTATAAGGAGGGTTAATCAATTAATTAAATGGTGGAAACTAAGATAATTTCTCCGATATTCGCCTTTGTAGTGCTAAAGAAAACTACTGAAATCCTCAGAGGTTTTTGAATTAAATAAATTATGAACGGGCGGCTCCGTGGCGCAAGCGATTAGGTGCTCGCCTCTCACTGCTGGAGTCTCTAAATCGAATCTCAGTTACTCCATGTGGGTTTCGTCTCGAAGAAACGGAGCTTGAGCTAGTTTCTCTCGGGGTTTCTCTGGTTTTCCGTTGTCACAAATTTCATTCCACCATTTCTCCACACACATTTCATCTATTTCGTTTCATTTCGGTTATCCGTCCCTGTGACGGTGCGTCAGGCGTGTTCGGCCAGCACCCTTGTCATAGAAAACCTTCTAAAATATGGGGGCTTCATCTCATCTCATCCCTCGACCGGACTCTGCGTTGGCACGAGTTGTGTGTGTTACTATTATTATAAATTATGAACGAAAATTTGGCTAAACTGGATCCGGGCAGTGTTTCATCGGCTCACGTGGTGAAAGCCAGCGGAATCACCAATTTGAGGGGATTAAGGATTTGTCAGTTTTAAATGTTTCTTAATCTCTTTATAACTCGGCTATTTACACGCTTTATATTAGCTTGACGAATTTTCCCGTCCTAGGACTACCTTGGTTTCCTAGATGTCAGTATGAGGCGGAACTCTGACCACGGACCACTCAAATGACATCTATAAGAAAACAAGTGTAACTAAACTAGTATGGTTCAAATTCTTCCCTGTAGGGGGTAAGCGCCTAAATCTCTGTTAAGGGAAACATGGGCTTACAAGAACAAGATATTAGCTTGACCTGTATCTGTCTATGTAACGGACCTGAATCTATGTAACGGAATCTTTGAACACGATTTTCACCCACTTAAAAACATTGGATCAACTTGAAACTTTGCACACTTGTAAAGGACCCATGACAATACAATAATTTCATTATTTTTTCTAAGATACTGGCAGAATCATCAGAAAATAAAAAAAAATAAAAACCGGTATAATAGGTTGCGGACTTACGAACTTTTTAGTCAATCGTTGTAAGAGCTCAGTTGGTAGAGCAGTGGACTGTAGTAGTATATAATTTAAGTAATCCATAGGTCGCTGGTTCAAATCCGGCCCGGAGGATTTTTTTTTAGAAGAGCATTAAGTAATTAAATTTTCATGGGATTCCGGTTTATGACAATCAATTAAACTAAAAATTTGAAAAAATAAATAATGGTTTAAAAAATTAAAACAACACGCTTTATTAGAAAACCGAACTAAAAAATGAAAAATAATTTTAATTTCCAACACGCTTGAGATAAAATTAAAGTGGTCAAGAAAAAAATTATTTTCCAACACATCTAGAATGAAACTAGAGTTATCTACAAAAAAAATTATTTTACTATCAAAAGCATGGGGTGCTTTTTATGGCTTTTACGTTTTCTTCTTAGAGACTACTTTTACCAATATATGTTCATTGTCAAGTATATTAATTGATATGGAGCACCCCACGCTTTTGATGGTAAAATTATTTTTTTGTAGATAACTCTAATTTTATTCTAGATGTGTTGGAGATGATTTTTTTTACCACTTTAATTTTATCCCAAGCGTGTTGGAAATTTAAATTATTTTTCATTTTGTAGTTCGGTTTTCTAATAAAGCGTGTTGTTTTAGTTTTTTAAAACTATTATTTATTATAAATTATGGACGAAAATTTGGCCGAAACCGGATCCGGGCCATGTTTGATCGGCTCATGTGGTGAATAGCCAGCGGAATCGCCAATTTGAGGGGATTAAGGATTTGTCAGTTTTCAATGTTTCTTAATCTCTTTATAACTCGCTCTATTTTATTCTGCAAACCACTGGTTAGCTATTTCATACTGCTTGTGTAACACTTCTCTTACCAGTTAAAATTGTATAATGTAATTTATTTAGTTCGTATATAGACAAAGTGATTCATTTTCTTATACATGAGCGCATGAGTTTTAAAATGGGCCATGCCCACTTTTGATTAATTTTCAAATGAGCACATCTATTGATAGCTCAAGAATATATTTATGTTTATAATTGCATTTTTGTAGTGTTATCGAGTGACTATTAAAACAAATAAAATGTTTCGTTTTCTTTGTATTACTATTTATATACAAGAATGCAGCATAAGACAGTTAACTGAAAATGCAAATATATTATTTTTGTAGCTTGCAACACCTATACAAAAAAAACTTCCGAAATTGTTCACTGTGACCTCCATTGTTGTTTAACCCTTAAATTCGTAATTAATCCTTTTGGATACATCAGTTAGTTCAATTAATCTAATATTATAAGTAAATCAGAAGAAAACGAACAAAAAGAAACCACTTAAATGTGTGTCTAATTATTATACAGTACCTAATAATAACAGTTATACAAGATTCCGTTTTCACTGCGGTCCGTCACATTTAAATAACTAACCGAAGAAATTTGTATGTATCGAACTAGATCACAAAAAAACGCACTTTCGTAGTAGAGTGTATGACAACTTACAATGAAAATAGGAAGTGCCTTGACACGTCTTAAATAGTGACTCCTATGGCTAATTAGCATTCGAGCCAAAAATGCTGATCAATTTTGCTTTAGTTTATTATTATATTCAAGCCACTCTACCAAGTTTTCGGTGGTTTCCCTTGGTGTTAAGACAAATGTCGGAGTGGTCCCCTAGAGTCCACCAGTAAAATATAAATGTCCAACAATTTTCAAAATTCTAAAATATTCAATAGATCAGCTAAATCCGAAAAGAGCCGTTTCTGATTGGAATGACGAATTGTCCTCCCACTCTTGGCCCTTCAGGGGTTGGCGGCTTCTGCAGCGGTGGCGGTCTTCCTGTTGGCAACTTGGAGTATCGGCGAAACAACTAGATCATCAGCTTCGACCAGCGTCATCAAGGCTTGTTAATGTCCGACCACTGGATCTTTGTCTCGCGGTCTGCGGCTGCTTATGGTCGGCACTAGGATATACGCTCGCTATCTACACTGACGATACACAAAGGGCTAAAGAGGGTATATAAATCCCTAAAATAGCCGGAAGTATGGTTCATGGACCATACGGTTCCTTTCTCGGTCGCCGAGGATGCATCCAGGAAACTGGATTCTTCATTGGCCGGCTCGGGGGGAGGGATACGTTTTGGAAAAGTGATTCACTTCCTCCACATAGCCTAGTCTAGTCTAGTCTAGTTTTGCCAATTTAAGCAGTAGTTTTTGAGATTATATTCTGAAGGTCCCGTATTCAATCTGATTTTTTCCCTTGCAACCGTATGTAGTGGTTAACTGACGTATGCCGCACCTGTATATGATTTAAACCTGTATTTAGGAGAAAAGTATGTGTTCTCAAAATCTGACATAATGGGCATGGCCTATTCCTATATTCAGGGGCTCAAATAGGCTATCAGAATATGTTAATAAAGAAACATATTATTATGGCTGTTTTTTATTAAATCGATGAAATGAATATTCTGTTTCTTTTCAGGTAAGTCATATTTGCTGCTCATTGAACTACTATGTCATAGGATTCTTCACATACACAAAGTAAGTGTTTATTATTTTTCATTTTCTTATTTTTTAATTTTTTTTTTGTATGCGTAATCAGTATGAGACAGCAACTTACATTAATAACTGACCCTATTTACTTAGCAGACCATTGGTTTCATATCTCAAACTGTTCGTGTAAGGTTACTCTGTAAGCATATAAAATTGTGTGTTATAGTTTATTTACACTCTGTACATTCAGCCAACCACTGCTCTTAGTTAATTAGATCTCTCCAGTGCTATTCATGCGCCTTATCCTGTGAGATACTTGTTTCTCTTATGTATCAATTTAGCATCGAATTTGACTACTGATTAAAAACGTTAAACTGAAAATATATAAAACTATTATTCTACCAGTTATATTACATGGGTGCGAAACATGGACTCTTACTTTAAGAGAGGAAAGAAGATTAAAAGTATTTGAGAATAAAATACTTAGGAAAATTTTTGGACCAAAGAGAGATAAACAGACAGGTGAATGAAGAAGACTACATAACAATGAACTACATGGTCTTTATAGAAAGCCAGATATAATAAGAACAGTTAAGTATCGTAGACTGCGATGGACAGGACATGTTGCACGTATGGGGAATGAAAAACTTGCATGGAAGCTTCTTGTAGGAAAGCCAGAGGGAAAACTCCCAGGTGGGAGAATAACATTAACTATGATTTGAGGGAAGTAGATTATACAGGGAATGATTGGAAAGCATTAGCTCAGGATAGGGGTGTATGGAGAGCTTATGTCCGCGCGGCCATGAACCTACGGGTTCGATAGTGCCAGTGAGTAAGTAAGTATTTGACTACTGATTTCGTTTTTTCATAATGTTTCACTTCTGTAAGTGAACGTTGTATATTCAAAGAAAACATTTTATGTTCTTTTTCCTGAAAATACTCATATTTCAGTAAAGTCGCCAAATGCATATACCGTGTGATCCACCGACAACACTTAGCGTTAGAAAAATAATAATTATGAATTACGGGATCCGCGTTCGGAAATACATGGCATGAGCTCTGTGAGGCCTCTGAGTGGAACAGGGCTTGTGATGAAATCGTGTTTCATATTTTGTCAAAAACTTACAACACATTAAAAGCATCATATGTGCATCAATCATAAATTATTACTCAAATTTTCGTTCCCCAACTTGATTACAGAACGCACATCGGCGGTAAAGAGATTGATGACACAATCAGGATATGTACCACAGTTTATGAAGTGGTGTCTACATGCGCAAGAAAGCCTCAGGAATAATTATTTTATCCTTCTATGCTGATGGTTTTTGGATTGAACAATTGTTAGGGGCGCTAACATTCACAAACTTTGACGTTCTGCAACCCCGAAAACTTATATTTCTGGATATATGTCCCTTCTGTGTCGGCCGCGGCGGAATAGTGGTTCTGTTCCTTGTCACTGTTTCCGAGAGTCGCGGATTCAGTACTATATACTGTCATTATATGTAAAATTTCAGTCGTATAGATTTTATGGTCATATTTGTTAATGTTGTTCTTATTGCACCACACATGCCATAAAATATATTTATGTTTTAGTTGTCATTTTTCTGGCAGTAGAATAAAACACATTAAATCTTAAATAATTAAAGTTATTCGCCTGATCTACTGATCAGTTATTAATTATTTTTACGTCTTACATAATTTGTTCCTTTGAAGGCCAGTGCTTTTGTTTTTTATTTCATGTTGCATTTATTTGTTTGTTCATTTATTTTTTGTTCACCTAATCTCTTAAGAATAGGCCTCTGTGCAAAATTTAGCCGAGCTTCATCCATCCAAGTAATACCTTAGTTGCCTACTAGATGTCTCATTGAGGCGATTTGCTAACCATATGTCACTCGTTGACATCTGTAGGTCAACAAGTGTAACTAAATTACCTTGGTTAAAAAGGTTAAAAAAAACTCCCGAGGGAGCACCCTTGTTCCGTGGGACGTATGGGGTACGCACACACACACACACACAAGCACTTAAATGTAATAATTATGTTATATCTAGTTTCAGGATTTTGATGTAATAAAATGTAAGATTACAATGCAGATAGTATAATATTATACAACTGTGTGTAAAATCAAGATAAAAGACAGAAGTCTTACTTCTCATAATACTATTCACCTGTTTGTATGTGAAACCAAAACAAAAGACAGTCATAAGTCTAACTTCTCATTATACTATGTTGCAAATCTTACCTTTTGGTACATAAAAATCCTGACCCTTATTCTATCAATTAATACTAACAAAAACAATACAAAAATTATGTAGAAAAAAGGTTTGTATAAATAAAAAAAAACTGCGACTGCGGCAAACAAAAATTGAAGTTTTTATTTTTGGGGTCATTCAAGAGGGTGGGGATGACAAGAGGAGAGAGTATATTTGATAGTTCGCAAATTTTCCCGACACTTCAGATGTTTTAGCGTTTCGTCATTCTTGACAAATAGCTAATTCTTACATTTTATTCTCCCAATAATGTTTTTATTCAATGCCTTAGGTTGTCATTTCGATATTTCTGGTGTTTTATTCTGGCATTGACGTAATTGTAACCCACATCTGATGTTGGGGCGCCTGGAAGGCGGGGTTACGGCTGCCCCGATGATATGATGTGTGAAGATGCGCCAGGAGAGTCCTTAATCCTAAACTTAATCTAAGGCAAATATGAATGATGATGATTATGATTGCCATATGGTGTTCGGGGACCGTTTGGGCTTTAACGTTTTCTAACATTTATAAGCAGGAAAAACCCCGAAAAAACCATACCCAGAAAACATGCCTCGACCGGGCCCACTGCGTGGCAAGGCAGCACACTACTTCGAGACCACAGCGGTGGACTTTCTCTCAATAATTGTATTGTATTGTAAGCCTACATTTTTCCCTTTACAGAGATTTAGGCGCTCTCCCCCTACAGGGAAGAATTTGAACCATACTAATTTAGTTGCACTTGTTTTCGTATAGATGTCTTTTTGAGTGGTCCGTGGTCAGCTTTCCGCCTCATACTGACATCTAGGACACCAAGGTAGTACTAGGAGGGAAAATTCGGTAAATTTTGCTTAGAAGCCTTTTTATTTAGGCTTAAGGATTTTTTATGAGCCTGAAAATCTCTAGACTCGGGACCCACGGCTTAAAGTCCCTCCCGGAGGACTTGCTCCTTGGATTTTTCCGTCCTAAAAAATCCATCGACCCGGGCCGGGTTTGAACCCGCGACTCTCGGGACCAGAGGCAAGGAGCATAACCACTAGCCCACCGCGGCCGATTCTCTGAATAATATGTATTATATATTGTCGTCTATTTTATTAATGCATTATATTGTGATCCCTTGAATTCGAGGACAATGTTGTACTTTTTAACGTCAGTTGAGATGGTTTTAAAGAGATAAGTTGATAAGTAATTGAGTTTTATCGATTGTAAGGAGGAGGAGGACGAGCAAGGTAATTAACCAGACCAGACAAGGTACAAGGGTTCTAATCTAAGCGTACTTCCTTTGAGCTGGTTACAGTAGTGTCAGTTGCAGCTGTTGCAAGTGGCAAAGTCCTCTTCACAGATCACCCTACTGCTGCTGCTGGTGAGACAATGGACCAGCATGGGGATGCTCCTGTTGCAATCCGTATCACATTCATCTCACACTCAATTCATGAGTGGAATTAGTCTCATCTAGCTCAAGGGTATTCCAATTCTCGTATAAAATTAATTCACGTTACCCACCCTTGTATATCCTATTAAAATGTTACCCCAATTTCTCACAAAACTATAATACTGGATTTAAATATATCACCTCTTTTAAATTTATAATAAGAGAATGTATGTTACACTGTTTTTGTTTACATTCAGCTGCATAGTTACACTTGTTACATACTTGAGTGCATATATAATAACAAAATTAATTTGTATTCGTAGCATCCGTCTGAGGAACGTAGAGAGTACTGAAACAGCTGTAACAAACTTTTATTAAAATAAATATGAAAATCGTATAAAACTGTAACAGTTTGATTTTATTTAATCACAGAACAATAATACGCACATTAATTATTTATTTTTATTGAGAATACAATTTTAATTATTTGGGTTGTAATTTTACTATAAACACAAAAACTGAAAGAGACATACATATGGAACTGTCGAAATTTCAAATGATATGCGGAACTATACATAAAACATTAAAGAATAAAACAAGAAGAGATACTAGATTGAAGTTTTATAAAACATTGGCATTTCCTGCATTACTTTATTGGAGCGAAACTTGGGTAATGACCAAAAAATTGCAAAGTAGAAGACAAAGCGCAGAAATGAACTTCCTTAGAAGAACAAAAGGCTGCACAAGATTGGATCGGATAAGGAATGAAGATATAAGAACAGAGTTAAATATATATCCATTGGATGAGAAAATCAGAGAATATAGAGAGAAATGGTTTACACCTGTGGAAAGAAAGAATGTAACATGAGTCGAATGAGCTGGATTGATACCAATGTCCGATACGACACAGACCATTTATTCACTCATTCACACTCCAGTAGCCACCAGAGCTCAACTGAACTGATTGACAGACTACATGATACATTTGACGTCAAAAATAATCCTGCCATGTCGCCTTGATAGGAGATGATACATCATAGTTAGGAGAAGTTATTAACTCGGTTTAAAATTGTATTCTCAATCTTCTTCTTCTTTCTCTTCACTTCACGGGCTAGGCAAATTGCCTGTTCCGCCTCACAGTTGTTCTGTCCATCTTTTCACTGGCCTTCCTACATTCCTTGAACCTCTTGGCTTGTAGTTGAATGCTGCTCTTGGTAATCTTGTTACATTGTTGGTTCAAGTTTTCTGAGTGAGGCCCAAACAGCTCCGATTTGGATATCATATCATTGAAATTTGGATATCATATCTTAGCCATTTCGATATCATAATCACCCCATCATTTTCACCTTGCATAGTGAATAAATTGTCTGTGTCGTATCGGACATTGGTATCAATCCAGCTGCTGAAGATAGAACAAGTAGTTCTGAAAGGCCTACACAATTTTAATTAATCTTAATGACTGATATCTCAGGCACTACTTTTATTATTTTAACTTATTACATGACAATCCCGCGCCGTAGCCGAGTGGTTAAGGCAGGAAACCTTGGCGCAGAGCAACGGGACTTGCGCTGGTTCGAGTCTCCATGGGGGAAGAAATGTTCTCAAGGTATTTCGGCCAGTATGGGACCGGTGCCCACCCAGCATCGTGAGGCATTTGGATAGCTACAATAAGTAGCGGCTCCAGGTTGAGAAAACCAGCTGTAACGGCTGGCGGACTCGACATGCTGACCACATGTCACCCCTACACTGGCTGATGATCATCTACCTATGTGATTGACACATGTGGATGTGAGGCCAGCAGCCGGATTGTAGGCTAAGGGCCTTCTAGGTTTGTTGCGCGTTTTTTTATTACATGACACCCTCAACGGTGGTTCAGTATTAATTTTAAAAGTATATAAACAGAATATTTGCCATGATCATTTGCAGAGAATAGAATCAAGCAGACTACCAAAAGCTTTAAGTATTGTATCAACCTAAAGTATTCAGAAGCAGAAGAAGACCAAAACAATGACCCGCCATCTTGAGACTTAGGAACAGTTTCAGTAAAAGAACCTAAACCTAACATTTTCATTATGCTCATGATGATGTAAATTCGTCCTTACTCTTTTTTTATATATTTTTTTTATTCGACAGGTTTTTAATGTTTACAACATCTTTATGTGTCCAATATTAAGTCTTGATTCTCTTTATCCATTCGTCTCTATCCTTCCAGTCACCATCCTGCAGTCTCCTGTCCTTCATCCAATTTATAATTCCTTCTAACCATGTCTTCTTAGGTCTCCCTCTTCTTTTCTCCGATTTGGAATCCAATCCAAACTCCTAACTGGCAATTTATCTTCATTCATCCTCTTCACGTGTCCAAACCATTGTAATTGTTTATTTACCACAAATTGTATAATTTGTTGTTAAAGTTAATTTTTTCTCGAATAATAATGTTTCTGATCCTGTCTACTTTAGAACAACGTGCAGATCTTTATAAAATGCATTTCTGTAGATTGCAATTTTGACTTTAATTTAGCATATATAATTCATACGATCCGTATAGTATATATTTATATAATATCATTTGAATATTTAATTTTTAGTAGGGTTCTCTAAGTAGTCTAAATCCGACCATAAATAACAAGTCACTTTATGTTATGAATACATAGTCTTTTATATAGATTTTTTATTGTTTTATAGATTATTTTAATTATTCAAGCAAAGTCTTTTGAAATAGAGTTTAGACATTCAAAGTCGGTTGACATAGAGTTTAGACATGATATAGTTCAGAGCAAAGTTTTGCTTCGCTAACTGTAAACATCCCTACATTTAGATTATTGGAATGTTAGTGAGTACAGTTAGGGTAACTAGAGGTCAAATTGAGTATATAACACTTGAGAAGTGAGGGTCTCGTGTCTGTCTGTGTGTGTAAACTGCTGAAGGGTAAGTCACCGGCCATTTTTCTTAATATGTATTCTGTACTGTTATGATTTGAATCAAGTAAAATTAACATTTTTGATATTAAATTTTCAAAAGGGGATATAACATTTTTAAAAATGTAGATTAGGTTAGAGTTATAAATTCCACAACTCCCTCTTCTCAACCCCCTAAGGAAGTACCGTAGTTTTTAATATAGGCTTAGATTAGATTTAGGGCTAGAATACTTAGGGTTTCTAATTATTTATACTTTAGTAATAAAATAGTTTAAAATAAGACTCCATTTGTTTTTTTCAACACATGTATAACTGTACATCCTCATACTAACGCTCGGCTAGATAAACGCTACCAGATTGTCCAAGTCCCGAAGGTCCTTTAAACCTAAGAAATCCAGTTGGGTTTATAATACTTTATATTATAGTAGACATTGTTAGTTTTAAATTGTATTAGACCATAATAAAAAATATAGAGTATATATTTATGTTGGAGTGTAACTGATGATGGGTGTGAAAGTATTCTAAATTAGCACACAGCATTGTAAGGAATTTGGGCAGCTACAATACATAGGTGCTCCAGATTGACAAAACCAACTACAACGGCTGTGGCCGGAAATGCTGACCACATGTCACCCCTACACTGGTAGGATGATCGTCTACCTCTGTGGTTAACACATACAGATGTATTACTCCCTATAAGATAACAATTAAAATGTACCTGTTGGCAGGTGCCGTCGTCCTCAACTTTCTTAAAATAATGTATTTAAATTGTTATTTGGAGGCATTTCGGAAGTTAACTTCAGAAAGGCCTCCAAATAATAGTTTTAATACATTATTTTAAGAAAGTTGAGGACGACGGCATCTGCCAACAGGTACATTTTAATGTTTATCTTATGACTCACCTCAACAGAATTTGATATGAATTTTATTATATTTACTTCCCTATATTTTATCTTCGAGTTTTGGCGCTGGATATTAGTGCCTTGCAGTTAAAAATGGCAGAACTAACTGTTTCCAATTTTGTATGAGTAACAAAAATAAATGTTGACAAACAGAGGAGAAAATGGTACTTAACTGTTTTGCCTTAGCCTATTTAAATATAGATTATCCTTTCATAATAATGTTTACCGTGGAAACACGATTCAAAACAACTTAGGTTCGTTGATTGATTTATTTTTGAAATTGAAATGCTTTGCGCGTTGCTGTGAAGAACGGGGTGTCAGTGTTACATCTTTGTGATTTTGTGGCATGAAGTGAGGTTGAATCGTGGCATCGCTTGTTGTCTCGCATATCAACACCATTAAACTAACCTAGCATGCAAAGCGTTCAGCTAATTCCGAGCTTGCACGCGTATGAAATTTGATCTCTACATTCAAAGGCGTTTGACGTGCTCAAATGCGTCTTTTTGGTAGCATCAAAAGCCAATGCTATTAGTATGGAAGTTAGTCGCGAATCTGGTTTCAATTAGGTTAATAAAATCCACAGCATTCGTGTGTTTACTTCCTAAAAAGCGTATCATGTGATGTCTACAGCATATTCACTCCTTTATGGCAGGTTACTAAAAGTGTTTTTCTTTCAACTGCTATTTTCATTATTATTATTATTATTATTATTATTATCGTTATTTTATTTGTATTATGCCAAAATGTAATTCAGGAAGAATACGTAATATTAAACAATTTTTAATATTTAGGATCTATGTCAGATAAAAGTGAGAATTCAATTACAGAAATTGAAAGAAGAATAACTGATGGAAGAAGAATCATTAGTATGTTGAACTCAGTGCTTTGGAATAGAAATATAATATACAGAACAATGAAAAATTATATTTGAAGTTCTGTTGTAAAGCATTTTATTATATGGGTTCGAAACCTGGACAGTAAGTAGAAAATAAGCCAACAAGCTGTTAGTAGTAGAAATTGATTTTTGGAGGCGATCGACAAAAATTTCAAGAAGGGATAAGATCAGAAACAGCACAATAAAGGAAATTATACAAGTTCAAAAAAAACATATTAGGAAAAATAGATGAAAAGCGTTTGAAATAGTACGGGCACCTCATAAGAATCAAAGAAGAGAGAATACCAAACAAGAACCTTAACTGGAAAGCTAATGGAAGAAGTGGAATACGCAGGCCTAGAGAACGATGTGTGGATGGAGTGAAGAGTAGACTGGAAGCTAGAGGGAAGAAGATGCTTCATACAGGAACCTCTGGCGACAAATCGCTTTGGATTGCAGGAGAAACACTGTATTGTGGAATATTCATAAATAAACAATGTAATATTATTATTATTTTTATTATTATTATTATTATTATCATGTCCACCGCTGTGCCTTGTCACGCAGGAGCCCGGGTTCGATCCCCGGTCGGGGCAGTTTTTCTGGGTGAGGTTTTTATCTAGGTTTTTCCTCACCTGTAAGACAAATGTCAGGAAAAATTTAAGGCTCAAACGGTCCCCGAAATCATATGGCCATCATCATCATCCCTATCATTATCATCATAATCATCATCATCATCATCATCCTTCACCGGTGTGGAAAGCAACGGGAAGCTACCACACCTACAATTCCCTAGTAAAGCTGCAAGCATAGCATGAAAGTGCTATGATTGCAGTGAAGGACCTGCCCTCGGGCAGAATTACTGTGGATGGATGGATTATTATCATTATTATTTAATTTTAACTTTATTGTAATTACTCGTGTACTTTCTATTAACCGTTCATGATATTGTTTCGAATTTCCCTGGGAAAACGACATAGATCTATCAACAACTCAACCAATTTATGTTTCATTCATAATCATCATCATCATCATGAACTGGCCATGTGGCCTGTACGGTAAACCTAGCGAAGATGGTCTTGATCTTTCCACCGATGTTTTGGTTTTCCTTGGTCCCTATGTCCAGTTGGGGTATATTGGAATGCCAATTTTGGAAGTCTATTTCTTGCCATTCTTCTCAGATGATTTTTCCATTCTTGTTGGTATCTTTGTATATCTTCATTTAAACTTGTTACTCCAAGTTTTCCTCTGATAGTAGTGTTCCTTTGGTGATCCAGTCTATTAACTCCTAACAATGATCGTAAGAAGCGCATTTGGCTTACTTGAAGTTTATGAGAGTTTCTTTTATTTAAAATCCAAATTTCACTTCCATATTTAGGGCAGCTTTTGATGTGATGTTATGTAATCTTAGTTTTGTCTCTGTCCTCATCTGTTTACCAAAATGTCTTCGTATTACCCCATTCATTTTATTATATTTTTGTAATTTTGAATCAATGTCACTCTTATACTCTGCAAATACACTTCCTAAGTAAGAGAAATCTGACACTTGTTCTATAATGTTTCCATCAATCTCAATTTTCACCCGTTGTATGTTTTTTCCACACATTGCCATTGTTTTGGATTTTGATGTGGAAATTTTCATATTATATTTGCTGGCAATTTTGAATAATTGATATGCTGCTATTTGTAAGCTATCTTCGGAATCTGATAATATTATTTGATCATCAGCATATAATATTGTTTGAATTATTTTATTCCTAGTTATTGAAATTCCACTGTTTACTGTTTGTTTCCATTCTTGTCATTCATAATCTTCTCCTATTTATACCATGTTACAAATCTTAATATCATATTCATATTATAATTTTTTCCAAAACTATTACAAACTAGCTCACTGGCAATATCGAGCCCGTAGGTTGATGGCCCCGCGGACATAAGCTCTCATACGCCCCTATCCTGAGCTAATGTTTTCCTATCAACCCCTTTGTAATCTACTTCCCTCGAAGCATGTTTAATGTTATGCTACCACCTCATTCTAGGTCTGTCAACAAGGCGTTTTCCCTCTGGTTTTCTTACAATAAGCTTCCAAGCTCCTCTTTCATTCCCCATTCGTGCCACATGTCCTACCCATCGCAGTATACGAGACTTAACTGAGCTTATTATATCTGGTTTTCTATAAAGCCTTCATCATACTCTAAAAGATTTGATGGCATGCTCTAGTACAAAACTGAATAGTAGAGGTGAAATACCTTTTCCGAGCTAAGTTCCAGTTGTATAGTAAACAAACCAGCTGAATAGCTGTATTTTCGTTGGCCGAATAATGGATTTATCTTCAAGAGCTTAAGAAAATGAAATCCGTTGTCTAACACTCGAAATAAAGGAAATAATAATATTTATTATCTAGCACAAGTCTATATAAGTTATATGGGAGAATCTTAAAATTACAGATTTGATACATTAAATAAATAAGCATTGCATTGTTTAATTCTTACGCACGCTCAATGCAGAACACGTTGGGGATTTCTGTTGTTTTAAAATTGCCTCTTTCGATAGAATTTCTTAAAACACGAAAAGAAACAATTTTAAAAGCGGAAAGAAAGAAATTATTTTGAATGTTTTCAAACACTTTTGTTGAAAAATGGTTCCTAGATTAGCCATTGAGGATGTGGTGAAAATAACAGAATTGACAAGTGAGTCAAACTAGAGCATATATTCTGCTCGTAATGAAAACGGAATTGTTCACCAACCAAATATGTATAAGCTGTCAATTATATACTTAGTTCTCACGCAATATAATGTAGCTTTCTTTTAAATAAATAAATATATATATATATATATATTGTAATGAGGGTGCAACTTAGTATTTAACTTGACGACTGAGGAAAATCATAAAAATTCGGGTTTATCGGTATCTGGATTTCAACTCAGATCTCGCATTTCAAAGTTTAATATATTACCTTCATTTTCAACTCGTGTGATTTTAATATTGATTTTCCTAGACAAAAATCTCACTTTAAACCACGTAACATAAAATAACTATTTCAATTAACAAAATACAAGTGTTTGCGCAGGAATATTCCAAACAAAATATCACAAACTGACATTAAAATAGACATCAAGTAAACTACTAAAATTCGTGAAAAACCATTTCCCAGTTTGTGCGTTTGACAGCCCATTTTTTCAGCAACATTCCTCGATTACCATTACTTTTTTCATATGTGTAAATACCTCTTATTTCTTCTTTCAATTTAACAAATGCGCAAGAGATGGTTTCCTGTGTGTGTGATTTTTTTTCCAGAGTTCTACTTGTATTACACATTATTAATAAATACTAGTAAAATTCATATAAAATTCCGTTGAGGTGAAGTCATATGATGAAAGTTAAAAATTAAAATGTATCTGTTGGTAGGTGCCGTCGTCCTCAACTTTGTTAAATTATTGTAGGCCTATATAAAATTAACTGGAGCGCTTTCGGAAGTTATCTTCCATCTTCGGCAGGTTGAGCTTCCGCTACTCGTTGTTGTTGTGTACGGTGATGTATACTACAACTGTTTGTAGCAGCAACTGACTTGTTTTTGACGATCTCGTATAATGGGTTTGACTGGGGTGCGTTCTCATTAAGAAGTGAGGTGTTGTTTGTTTCCTTTATAATTTCGAGGTCTTCAAATATATTTATCCTACCTGGAATGTTTTCTCTGTGGATTATCGTGAGAGTATTTTCAATTGTGTTCATTCGATGACCTGCGTTAATGAGATGTTTAGCGTAGCTTGCGTGTATGAAATCTTTTAGGTGTTCTTTATATCTTGTATTGAAATTTCTGCTTGTCCTGCCAATATAAAATTTATTACAATATTTACATGTTAGTTTGTAGACTCCTTTGTTGTTGAATTTGTTGTGTTCTTCTATGCCATTGTATATTATGTTGTTTAATTTGTTTCCTGTTTTATAAGCTATGTTAATGTTTTTATTTATCTTTTTCAGAGTTCTGGCTAGTTTTGTGGTTTCATTTCCTGTGTATGTTAATGTTACCCATGTTTTGTTATTATCAGATTCTCTTTCAAGTTTTATTATATTGTTTACGTAATTTTTTCTTCTTTGTTTCTTTATAAGCTTATCAATGATTTGTCTGTAAACCGTTGCTTTTTGCCATGTTTTTAAGATATTGTAGTTCTTTGTTATAATTTGTTTTGTTCAAGGGTAATTTTAACATTCTGTTGATTAAACTATTAAATGTGGTAATTTTTATGTTGGTATGGGGTCTAGATTTGTTATTAATGATAAGCATATTATTTGTAGATTTGCGGAAAATACTTATTTCAAGTTCTTTTTTCTGTGTTTTTTGTTATGGTACGGTCTATATGGTTTATTTTGTTATTAAGTTCTATCTCCTCCGTAAATTATATTTTAGGATGTATATAGTTTAGTTCTAGCAGAATTTCCTTTTCTTTTCTGTTCTCATTTTCATAAATAATCATGACATCATCCACATATCTTGTAATTAGCTTTATATTGAATTTATTTATTTAAAATTTCATAGTATTTGTTTTCCAAATCTTGTAGAAATATTTCTGTGATTATACCTGATGTGGGAGATCCCATCGGGATTCCATCTTCTTGCTCATATATTTGGTTATTAAATTGGAAATAATTTTGCTTCACTATTGTATTTGTGATTGTGTATAGTTGATATATGTATTCTGTATTTAAGTTACTGTTATGTAGTTTATTTTTTATTATTTTTAAAGTTTCATTTATTGGAATGTTAGTGTATAGATTCTTTATGTCAAATGACGCCATTTTCGTATTCTTGTTTATTTCTATATTCAACAAAAAGGGAGTTTACAAACTAACATGTAAATATTGTAATAAATTTTATATTGGCAGGACAAGCAGAAATTTCAATACAAGATATAAAGAACACCTAAAAGATTTCATTCACGCAAGCTATGCTAAACATCTCATTAACGCAGGTCATCGAATGAACACAATTGAAAATGCTCTCACGATAATCCACAGAGAAAACATTCCAGGTAGGATAAATATATTTGAAGACCTCGAAATTATAAAGGAAACAAACAACACCTCACTTCTTAATGAGAACGCACCCCAGTCAAACCCATTATACGAAATCGTCAAAAACAAGTCAGTTGCTGCTACAAGCAGTATACATCACCGTACACAACAACGAGTAGCGGAAGCTCACCTAAGATGGAAGATAACTTCCGAAAGCGCTCCAGTTAATTTTATATAGACCTACAATAATTTAACAAAGTTGAGGACGACGGCACCTACCAACAGGTACATTTTAATGTTTAACTTTCATCATTTTATCAATAAAGCTCAAATCACCAAACCAAAATATTAAAATATTCAACATGTTTCGATAAGGAGGCTATCATTATCTATAGATATATTTTAATATTTTGGTTTGGTGATTTTGGGTTTTATTGATAACTAGCTAATACCCGGCGTGCGCTGCTACTCCTAAATAAATGTTAATGTGTTTTTACCACCAGCTTTGAGCTGCTATGCTTGCCCGGGAATCAGCTTATCCCGATCTTCTTGGCATCAATGATAGACAAAAATGGTTATTGTGAGTTATCCGTAAAAGATAAACATATGCTGTCGCGGACTTTTTTATAGAGTTTTTTGTGATATTCAATTTCGGTAAAATAGTTTGGTGCATTTGTTATGGTTTAGGCAGCGTAAGCCATTTAAGCGTCAAAATAGTGACTTTATTTCACGTTTATCACTACAAAGAGTGATTTATAGGGATGAAAGGGTTGAGTATTACAACTCTCTTATAACCTATGTTCATCCCCGGAATCTCCTGAACATTTTTCAAAAAGCCCCATCACAATCGGATGAACGGTATGAGAGAGCACGCTTGCCCGGGAATCTACTTATCCCGATCTTCTTGGAATCAATGAAAGATAAAAATGGTTATTGTGAGTTACCCGTAAAAGATAAACATGCTGTCGCGGACTTTTTTGTAGAGTTTTTTTTGAGATATTCAATTCTGTGTACATTAATTTGGTGATTTGTTATAGTTTAGGCAGCGTAAGTCATGTAAGCGTCAAAATAGGTGATTGTTAGGGGTGAAGGGGTTGAGTATTACAACTCCCTTATAGCCTATGTTCATCCCCGGAATCTCCTGAACATTTTGCAAAAACCCCATCAAAATCGGATCAACGGTATGGCCGCGCATAGAATACGAACAAACAAACAAACATTGTTTTTTTTATATATTAGACTAGCTAATACCCGGCGTGCGCTGCTACGCCTAAATAAATGAAAATTAATGTATTTTTATGTTTAGTCGAATAAGTAATAGGAAAAATTTATATCGTAATTATTTTTGTATACCCCGTGCTGTTTACCCGGCGTTGTCCTGGAATATACTTATTCCGATCTTCTTGGCATAAATGAGCCGAAAGATGAAAATTAATGTACTTCTTATGATTAGTTGAATAAATAAAATGAAAAATAATTATAAATGTATATCGTAATTATTTTAAGATTTCCCATGCTGATTACCCGGTGTTGCCCGGGAATCTACTTATCTCGATCTTCTTGACATAAATGAGATGAAAGACAAAATTCGTTATTGTGAGTTATCCGTAAAAGAATACCCCCCCCCATGTGCTGCTATGCTTACACGGGAATCTACGTACTTGCCTCGATCTTCTTGGCATCAATGAAAGACAAAAATTGTTATTGTGAGTTATCCGTAAGAGATAAACATATGCTGTCGCGGACTTTTTTGTAGAGCTTTTTGAGATATTCAATTCCGTGTACATTAAGTTGTGTATTTGTTGTGGTTTAGGCAGCGTAAGCCATATAAGCGTCCAAAGAGCTATTTTTTCACGTCTTCTACTACAAAGGCGATTTTTAAGGGTGTAGGAGTTGAGTATCACAACTCTCTTATAACCTATGTTCATCCCGGGCATCTCCTGAACATTTTGCAAAGAGCCCCATCACAATCGGATCAACGGTATGACCGCGCATAAAGTACGAACAAACAAAAAACATTGATTTTTATATGTTAGATGTGTAATGCAATTCCATTATCACCAAGAAGATTCTATTTATAATATAGAGTTATACTTGTTTTTAATCAGAGTTATTTAATATGCCACAAATCTTTGTAGTAGAGAATAGACCGACTTTAAGTGAACTATGCCTCTGGTCTCGAGTGTTCAAACTCGGATGCGGTCGATGGATTTTTTTTGTAAGATGGAAAATCCAAGAAGCAAGTCCTCCGGGATGGACTTTAAGCCGTGTCTTTTAGACTGAAGATTTTCAGGTTCGTAAAAGATCCTTAAACCTGAACAAAGCAAAATTTACCGATCTCATACATCCTAGCAATACCTTAGTTGTCTGCTAGATGTCCCATTGAGTCGGTGTGTTGACCGCATGCCACTCATGACATTTTTAGGCAAATAAGGTAACTTGGTCTATTAATTCCTGACAAATGAGAGGCTATGGCTCAACAATGGGCTACGCCATTAGTCGTTTGAAGAGTATAACTACCATAAAATTTGTCATATGAAAAATCTCCTATCATCGAACACGTGAACTTCGGATCCAGATATGGAAATTATACCTCTACATCATTAAAGAAGTGACTTATATGGATTTTATAAGAAGTCATATGTAATAACAGTTAAGTCCCATAGATGGGCATGACATGTGGCACGAATGGGGAATAAAAGAGATTCATGGAAGCTTCTTGTAGGAAAACCAAAGAGAACGCGCCCAATTGGCAGAACAAGAATGAGGTGAGAGAATAACATTAACCATGATTTGAGGATAGTAGATTATACTGGAACCCTCCATGGTATCTTTACCTTGTCGTGGTGGAGTGGCTTGCGTGCTTAAATGATCCTGAGAGCTATGCTGGCGGTAGTATTGCTGCCGATTAGGGTTACCCATGCCGGACTGGTCGAAGATGATAAGCCAGACGAAAAAAGTACCTTGGTCGAAAGAGTGACGATTTTTCACCGTATACAACCATCCAGAAATGCGGACGTGGGTACAACTGGGGTAAAATTTTCCAGAGGTCAAATAGTCCCCCATTCGGTTCTCCGGGCGAGGACTACTTCAGGGAACCCATGCCAAAGGCTCAAATATAGGGACATGTTCCTAGGAACATGGAATGTTAGGACTTTATACAATAGCGGGACACAAGAGATATTAACGCGGAAATTAGATAAATCGCCCTTGGATATAGTCGCTTTACAGGAATTTAGGTGGCCAGGAGAAGGTAGTCAGTAACACAGATATAATAAGAACAGTTAAGTCTCGTAGACTGCGATGGGCAGGACATGTTGCACGTATGGGGAATGAAAGACTTGCATGGAAGCTTCTTGTAGGAAAGCCAGAGGGAAAACACCCAGTTGGTAGACCAAGAATGAGGTGGGAAAATAACATTAACTATGATTTGAGGGAAGTAGATTATACAGGGAATGATTGGAAAGCATTAGCTCAGGACAGGGATATATGGAGAGCTTATGTCCGCGCGGCCATGAACCTGCGGGTTCGATAATGCCAGTGAGTAAGTAAGTAAGATTATACTGGAAATGATTGGAAAACAGGTGAAGATAGGGTTATATGAAGAGCTTATGTCGGCGCGGCCATGAACCTATGGATTCAATAGTACAGTGAGTTAGTTACATCACTAAAGAACAGATTATTTATAGCACGTTGTTGCGATAGAAAACAGTTAATAAAATGACAATCTAGTAATACTATGACCGTGAGAAAGTGTGGGGCTGTGTGTAAAGAGGAAGGTGGGACACCCTTGCGCGTGCGACTGGGACAAGCTGTAATCGCGTGGACAGAGATGAGATGTTAAATCGTTGAAACCGCAACAGCACGACGTACTTAAGCCGTTGTTGAGGTGCAGGTGGTGTTCATTTAACAATCTGCCACATGCAGACATCCACATGTATCTGGCGAGGCTACTGTTCATGTCGCTATTATCTCTACTATCTCCTCTCAGAATAACAACGTCTCAACTCCTCTCATAATTATTACCTACACCGTTAACCAGAACGGTTCTATAGTTATGTTTTTTTTATCAACGGCCGCGGTGGGTTGGTGGTTATGTTCCTTATCTCTAGTTTCGAGGAACGTGGGTTCAAACCCGGCCGTGATCGATGGATTTTTTAGCGTGGAAAAATTAGAATAGAATAGATTTAGAATAGATTTATTTAGCCTGGTGGAGTTAAGGTCATGTGGCCTTCTGTTCCACTCACCAGAACAAGCATATGTTACATATGAATACAAAAAAAAATACAATAATAGTCATATAAAACAGGACAAACATATGTTACACATGAATACAAAAAAATTACAATAATAGTCATATTAAACAGGACAAACATGTTACATATGAATACAAAAAAAGTTACAATAATAGTCATTGAACAATTAATTATCTGTCATATAGAATAATAATGAAATTAATGTCTAATAATAGAATGAAACTAAATACAATTAAAATTAAATTAATGATACAATCAATAAAAACAGGAATAACAGCTCGAATCTACTATGCATGAAAAGAAGAGAAAAAAAATACAAAGAAAGTAATAAACTACAATGAATTAATCTACGCTTTTTATACAAGGCATTAGGTAAATATATTAACAAATCCTAAGTCTATTTTTATTAAATAATGCAAAAACGCATTATTAATTCTTAAAAAGTAGTATTAGTGAGTTGTTTATGTTAGTGATTTTATTTTCAATTTATTTCTGAAAGATGGTAAAGTTTGGCAGTCTCTGACATAGGGTGGAAGTGAATTCCATGTTCTAGCAAGAGAAACTGTAAAAGATTTCGAATAATAGGTAGTATGATGAGGAGGGATATAAAGGACACTGTGCTCAAGGGATCGGGTATCTAAGTTATGTGTATCAGAGAGTTTAGTGAAGCGGTGTGATAAATAATAAGGTAAAGATGTGTGTAATATGTTATAGAGAAGGCATAGGGAATGGATGGTTCTACGATCTTGAAGACGAAGCCATGACAATTGTTCCAGGGATGGTGTAACGTGATCAAATCTACGTATACCACAAATAAAACGTATGCAAGAATTGTGAACACGTTGAAGTCTTTGGGTAAGAACAGTATTTAGGTCAGTAAAAAGAGTATCACAATAATCAAAATGGGCATTGCAAGTGTTTCTACTAGCATTTTTCTTAGAGAAAACGGTAAACAATTTCTTATACGATTTAATGAGTGTATTATGAGAAGATAGTTTTGCAAATGTTATTTATTTGTTTATTCCAAATTAAATGTTTATCCATAAACACTCCTAGATTTTTTACTGTCTCACTATAAGGGATCTGAACCCCATTAAGTGACACATGTAATACTGCATTTGTGTTAATTGAGGATAATAGTCTCTGATGGCCCATAATGATTGCTTGTGTCTTTCTAGGATTTAATTCAAGTCCATATTTCTCTGTCCACGCCGTTAGCGAGTCAAGGTCCTCATTAATTTTGGTTACCGCGTCATTTAAAGAATATTTGTCTGAGTGAAGGTAGATCTGCATGTCGTCCGCAAATAAATGATGTTTGCAATGTTTTAGGGAGTCAGATATGTCGTTTATATAGATTGAAAAAAGCAATGGGCCGAGCACCGAGCCCTGTGGAACTCCAGCTTTACGGTAGGTCCAAGAAGAGCGTAATGTAGAATTTCCTACAACATATTGCTGGCGCTCACGAAGGTAGGAGTTGAACCATTGCGTGACACTGTCAGAAAGTGAGAGGTTTTTTAGTTTAAGCAACAATAAGTCCAAGTCTACCGTGTCAAATGCTTTACTAAAGTCAAGTAGTGTAAGAATAGTAAGTTTTCGATTATCAGATGCTTCGCGTATGTCTTCACATATATTTAGTAGAGAAGTATTTGTATTGTGTCCTGTCCTAAAGCCTGATTGGTATTGATCTAAAAGGTCGTGTTCAGTTAGGTAGTCAGTCAGTTGTTTGTGGACTAATCGTTCCAAAGCTTTTGAAAGGGTAGGTAAAATACTAATGGGTCGAAAATCGTTAGGAGTTAAGGGAGTTTTTACTTTCGGGAGTGGGCGTACAATTGCTTGCTTCCATAATGTGGGATATATAGAGGTTTGTAGTGAAGAGTTGAAAACATGAGTTATGGTAGGTAGTATAACGTCGATTATTTTGTTAAGTAGAGTGATATTTATACGGTCAGTACCTTCTGCTTTTGTTTTTATTCGTTTGAGAGCTTTCTTTATGTCATTTTCTGTAAGATATGAAAAATGGAAATGTTCTCTGTCTGGTGGATTTGTCAATAGTAGTTCACTTATTGTATGTGTTTTGTCTTTAGGAGTAAAGAATGTGCTTGTAAAATGGTTATTAAGTGTGTTCAGAGAAACAGGTAGTTTTTCTACCTGTGTGTCTTTCCTTCCTACGCCCATTTTATTCAGATTTTTCCAAATATCTGGGTTATTGTTATTAGGTTCAGTAAGGCTGTGTAGATGTCTAAGTTTGGCGTTTCTGATAGTTTGTGTAGTCTTGTTACGTAACCGTTTATAGTGATTAAGATTTATATCAGTTTTGTCGACTCTATATTTCCGATATGCTGCGTCTCTTTCAGTCATCAAGTCACGAATGTTAGCAGACATCCAGGGAGCAGGGTGTCGTTTCACTAGTTTAGTTTTCAGTGGAGCGTGTCTGTCATATAGTTTTAATATAAGGTTATTTAATGCCTCAACTTTTTCGTCAACAGAATGCAACGTCCATATAGTATGCCAGGGTAATTTTATAGCGTCTTCAAGTAGAGCTGCATTGTTTATATGTTTTAGGTCTCTATATGTGATAGTCTTACGAGCTAGTTTAGGGCACTGCAGTGAATATGCTAAGAATATAATATCATGTGCTGATATTCCGGGAGCTGACAGTTGCCCGTGGGTTAGTACTCTGTCTGGATTATTAGCTATGATATGCACACAGGTTTTAAACCAATGACAGAACAGCAATATAATAGCATAAAAGAATTAGATTTTAACATTGTGAAAAACTTTAACTACTAGTAGTAGTAGTAGCAGTAGGACTTTAGACTAAAAGTAAGGTATATGTAATGTTATTTACGAATATGGGTCGCACGGGTAGTAAGCCGTACGTGCTGTTGACAGTGCGTTACAATAAACTAATGTTTGGTAATAATATAACGTAAAACAAAACTAAAACACAATAATATTACAATTAGATAATAATACAATGACATTATACATTAATTAAGTAGAATTATTAAGAATTCATGTTATTGCATTTTGATAACATATATTTATTCATGAATGAGTGTTGTTCTTATTTTCCGCGTTTTATCCAAAAATGTATTCAAGTTTATCCAATTTTCTGGATTTACCATTAACTCGTAGCATGCCATTCTTCCACGATTTGAATTTAGATATCTTTCTGGTAATAACTGACGCCTCCAATATTCTAAATCGTTACATTTTCCTAATATATTTTTCTCGTCTTCAAAGCTCCCGCGCATTGGACACATTCGCCTATCGTGAACGTCGCTAATTTTTAGAAATGTCCATGCCCCTAGCCTAAACCAAGGAAGCCCTGATCTCTCTTTAAATCCTAGATTGAGTATATAAGATTATTTTCCCCAAACTTGTTTTATAAAAAAACTTAAACTATTTTAGCTCGTGTACGGAAAGCTTATATCCACGCGGCCATGAACCTACGGTTTCGATAGTGTCAGTGAGTTAGTCTAACCAATAATAGCATTGAAATATTGATGCTCCTGACGTCATAGATCAGGGTTCACCAATTGGCGGATCGCGGTCCGGATCCGGATCCTGGGGCTTTGGTTTCCGGACCAGTTAAATATCGAATTATTACAAAATTTTAAAACCGGTAAAGTAAAGTAATCCCACTACAGACCTCAGGAGGCCCTTGGGGTAGTAGGAGGTTAAGGCTCCTACTTTTTCTGAACAATCGGCACTTGATGTCAGCCGGGTTCTCAGCCCTGCGTGACGGCCGCCTTTACCCCCAGAACAGGTGTCTGGTACTCATTTCAGTTAGAGGCTGAGTCGACCCCAGGGTCATAGTGCCGTCAGAAGGTTTGGGTCAGTTTTAAAATCCTGACCCTACCGGGACTTGAACCCTCGACCTTCTGGCTTGTAGCTCAGTGCCTTAACCATTACGGCATGCCCCGTTTAAAACCGGTTGAACATGGAATACAACCAGTTGTACTAAATTTCGAGTCATGATAGTATTGTTGTTGGCTCGGTTGGCAGTACTGCTTATGGTCGGAGATTTGACTGAAGATGAACGGAATTCCGTTTAAAGCCTGGTATCGCGAAAAACACGAAATTTGTGAAGTGAGATATTTAAATATTACTCTGACCATATGTTAAGTTTATCCTAAACTTATTAATAATTATTAGAATTAATAACTGTGTACTACTGTACTGTATCATTTTAATATTGACCATGTGTTTTGTTTAATTTGTACAATTCATATCCATAACATAATCAACAATCACCGATTGAGCCCATGTGGCTTGTTCCGGTCTCATAGATTCTCTTTCAAAAAGTTGAATCCATCTCTTTTTCGATCTACCAACATTCCTGTCTCCTTTTGGTTTTTAATTAACATAATTTAAATAATTTCCTTATGATATTAATTACTTAATAAGAGCTTCGTATGTTTAATGAACTGTGGTTCCGGACCTTGACTTAATTTACTACTTTGAAAATGAACCTCCATGAAATCTAATTGGTGACCCCTGTCATAGATCATTGCCGTTTCGCAGCTGAATACGAAGGAGAAATTACTAGGTCGATTGATATCCAATTAACGTAACTTTTATTGTGGAGCAACATATAATTTTTCTTCGTTATCTACTTTATTTGTTATATTCAGAAATTTCTAACCTGTAAAATTTCATTACGTACTGAAAGTCACACACCCAACTTCCCCAATTCCAACTAATGCATCACATAGTAAGTTTATGTTATATTGACTATTTAACTCATGCCACAAATGCTAGTCAATGACCAATTACGTTTCAATGAATGTTGTTTTACAACCAATGACAGTCGTGTTTCACCTCGCTTTTTATCGATTTATCTTTATCAGCTCCTGCTTTTGTGATAAAGAAAGCTCCTCCTTTTTAATGTTCTGAACAGGTCAAAGCATTATTTTTCTCCAACAAGTACATTGAATATAGCAAATAATGAAAAGATTTCTTGATTTTACTGAGTTGTTTACTAAAAAAATAAATGAATAACCCGTAATGTTGATTATGATATATAGTTTGATGTGTTTCATTATTTCTCCAGTTGGGTGCACACTTACAATATTGCGATCTTATTTGGCAATAAATAAATGATCAAGCAGCAGTGAATAAACATAACCTCACATTTCTGATTAGTTTTCAAACATCGCCATTTACATTAAATATATAAATATTTTAAAATAACTATAGTTAAACAATGATTTGTGAGTAAACAGCTTAATTTTATTCGTTAAATAGACCTAACAAATGTCACTCTTGATTTCCAAATTATCGATAAATTTACTACTCACTTTGTGAGTAGTGAATTTATCGATAATTTGGAAATCACTCGTGGCATTACTTATGATAATGCTCCGTGGTACACTTATTTAAGGTCCCATGCCGTAGCCGAGCGGTTTTAAGGCATGATGATTTGGTACAGAGATACGGAAGTTGCACCATTTCTAGTCCACATGGGTAAAGAAATGTTCTCATGGAATTTCGGTCAGTATAGAAACGGTGTCCAACCAATTCGTAAAGAATTCGGGTAGCTACAATAAATAGCGGCTTCGAGTTGAGAAAACCAACTTTAACGCCTGGAGTACCCGATATGCTGATCAAATGTTACCCTTATACTAACTGCATGATCGTTTACCTCTTAAAACAATATGCCTCTCTTCTTTATTTACTCGTTGTATTATTAGTTTATTTCCCTATTTTTAATGCGCAAATTGCAATTTTTAATGTGTCGGACCGCACTGAAAACAAGTCATGTATAATTCTAAGTAATTATATAATTTATAATGTAAATATGCAGATGTATATCTGTGCTGGTTGAGTGCAAGAAAAGACCTAACGCACTTAACTCTGCCAGAATAAATATATTTATTATTATTATTATTATTATTATTATTATTATTATTATTATTATTATTATTATTATTATCGTCATCATCAACAACATCAAGGCTTAGGCTCTCTGGCCCGTTCCGACTTCAAGAGATTTGGTCTTCCCATCTAGTAAATGGTCTTCCTTGACTTCTAGTCTCTAGTTTAAAATAATTTTAGAAGGTCTAACACCTGGCATTCTTAGTAGATGTTCGTACCAATTTTGTCTTTGTTTGTCAATTTTATCCGTCAATTTAAAAATATTTAATTGATCTCTTATCTCAGAACTTCTTTTCTGATCCATAAGAGTGTAGCCTGCCGTTGGCCTTAAAAATTTCGTCTCCGCTGTCTCTATTTTTTTCCTATCTGAATGAGTCAACCTCCAATTTTCACTGCCATAGATAATAGTAGGAACGGCCATGACTTTATAAAATTTCGGTTGACTATCCTGAGTTGTTTTATTCTTTAGAGTTCTTCTTATTGTTCCACACATTCTTAGAAATTTCTGTATTTTTATATTTATATCTTCTTTTTTGGCAGCTCGATTCATTAAAATCCAAATAATTGTAGGATTTCACTTCTTCAATTATATTATTAATTATCACAATTTTGCATCTGAGATGATTTTTTCCTCGAAATGCCATTGATTTTGTTTTTGTACATGAAATGTTTAAATTCTCCACCGCTGTGGTCTCGAGGTAGCGTGCTGCCTTGTCACACAGCGGGCCCGGGATCGATTCCCGGTCGGGCCAGGCTCCTGGGTGAGGTTTTTTCGGGGTTTTTCCTCACCTGTAAGACAAATGTCAGGAAAATTTTAAGGCCCAAACGGTCCACGAAAATCATCCGGCCATCATCATCATCCTTATCATCATCATCATCCTTCACCGGTGTGGAAAGCAACGGGAAGCTACCACACCTATAATTCCCTAGTAAAGCTGCAAAGCATAGCATGAAAATGCTATGATTGCAGTGAAGGACCTGCCCTCGGGCAGAATTACTATCGATGGATGGATGTTTAAATTGTATTCTTTGCTACTTTTTTCTAATTGGTTTGCAGCTCTCTGGAGATTATCTTCTGATGAACTAAAATTAGCCTGGTCATCTGCGAATAAAATCGTGTTTAAAACTTTGTCATTTACTTTTAAATTTTAAATTAAGTCATCTTGCCATATTTTAATAGCATGGTCAACATGTATACTAAACAAATCCGGAGATAGATACTTAAAAACTAAATTATTATTATTATTATTATTATTATTATTATTATTATTATTATTATCATCATCATTATTAATATTATATAGAAGTTGTGGAACGACCAATTAAAAGATGGAGTGAGCAACTATAATATGGAACCTGAACAGATCAGAAATGGTCTAAACAGTGACGGTAGATGATGATGGTCATGATTATTATTATTATTATTATATATTATTATTATTATTATTATTATTATTATTATTATTATTATTATTATTATTATTATTATTATTATTATTATTATTGATGTTGATCCTGCTGTATTTTGAATCTAGCAAACATTTTTAGATATCAATTAGGATTACTACATAAAAACAATTGCTATATATTGATTCCACTCATCTGCAGTTATAAAATGTCGCATAGGCGGTGTTACAACTGAATGTTTCAATTTTTTCCGTAGTTTTAACGACGTTGAAGTTGTATTGTACGGGAGAGGAAAAGGAAGGAAAAAAAAAACATTGAAATGCCAACACCAAACACATTAATTAGTTACGGAATCTGATGTTCATTTATTTGGGCGTAATAAATGAAATGTGTAAGTTATGAATAGCTGTCAGATACAGAAATGGTTTTTATCTCTTTTGCCCCTCCGTCTCCCCCCCCTTTCCTCCCTCTCTTTTACATTTAAATGATAGCACTCATGATCAGGCACTCCTGTAATTAAACTGAACGAAAAATATATATATACATAGAGAACAAAACCCAGGATTATAGTAATGTCGGTCTCACAATGTGGAAAGACCGATAAAAAAAATGGAAGGGAAAATGTTGTGTCCGATACAGACAAAATTGTGTTATTGTTGTTCTAGATAAAACAACCACAAAATTTCAACTCGACATAACTATTATGATTATTCTGATTATGATATCTAGTTTATGAGATTCGCTTAAAAAAAGAGCGTTATATTGTTTTATAAATTCTGAATATGTAAAGAGTTCACAGATACGAGATTCTGCGACAATGTGGCCCAACGCTCTTCTTTTATCTGTTCATAACAATGCGCAGTTATATTTTTTATAGATTGTAAAGATATATGGAACAAATGCTATGTAATCTAAAGCGTAGAGGTATCACATTGTTTATTGCTATGTGAATATATGTATATTTTTACACTCTCATACGTATGTTAACACCTAAAATATTTTAATTGAGAGATAACAACTTGCTTCTCATCGAAAAAGGTAGGCTACAAAGTTTTTATTTCTGTCATGTTATTTATTCATACAACGAAAATTGGATTATCTACCAGTAAATATTTCAGTAAAATCACGTCTTCGTCCCGTACCTTCGTTGAAGATGATGATAATAATAATAATAATAATAATAATAATAATAATAATAATAATAATAATAATAATTAACTCACTAACTCTACGAACCCGTAAGTTCATTGCCGGGCGGACATAAGCTCTCCACATATCCATATCCTGAGCTAATGTTTTCCAATCTTCCCCTGCATAATCTATTTCCTTCAAATCGTGGTTAATGTTATTCTCCCACCTATTTCTTGGTCTACCAACTGGGCGTTTTCCTTCTGGTTTTCCTATAAGCCTTAGAAGAGTAAATGCCCCTCTTTCATTCACATCTGCCACATGTACTGCCCATTGCAGTCCAAGAGACTTAACTGTTATTATATCTGGTTTCCTATAAAGATCATGTAACTCATTCTTATGTAGTCTTCTCCATTCGCTTCTCTGTTCATATCTTTTTGGTCGTCTTTTACGTCCGTATATTGGAACAGTATCTGCGATATGTTAAGTTGACTTACATAACAAACTAACTCACTGACACTATCGAACCCGTAAGTTCATGGCCGCGCAGACATAAGCTCTCCATATTTCCCTATCCCGAGCTAATGTTTTCCATTCATTCCCTGTATAATCTACTTCCCTCAAATCATAGTTAATGTTATTCTCCCACCTCATTATTGGTCTACCAACTGGGCGTTTTCCCTCTCCCTCTGGTTTTCCTACAAGAAGCACGTCTTTCATTCACCATTTGTGCCACACGTTCTGCCCATCGCAGCCTACGAGACTTAACTGTTATTATTATATCTGGCTTCCTATAAAGACCCATGTAGTTCACTCTTATGTAGTCTTCTCCATTCACCTGTCTGTTCCATCGCAGCCTACGAGACTTAACTGTTATTATTACATCTGGCTTCCTATAAAGACCATGTAGTTCACTTTTATGTAGTCTACTCCATTCACCTGTCTGTTCATCTCTCTTTGGCCCAAAAAGTTTTTTTATCTAATGGCACCAGGTTATATTTTATGACATTTCTGGGTTTTTCCCCTGGCATTGGCGGAATTGTAATCCATTTCTTAGGTTGGGGCACCTGGAAGGCGGAGTTACGTTACCCCGATGATATGATGGATGATAAATGATAATGAAGCGCCAAGAGAGTTCTTAACCTAAACTTTAACCCAAAAAGTTTCCTATGAACTTTATTCTCAAATACTTGTAATCTCCTTTCCTCCCTTAAAGCTCATGTTTCGCATCCATATAATATAAATGGTATAAAAATAGCATAGGAATCCTTAAATAAAATGCATGTTGCTACTTTAGATAATTTTATGTTAACGGATTTGGTAGTCGCAAGAAAAGAGAGCATTGTTTGCTTGTGTTTGTATATGCAGGTTACGTGTTTTAATAAGTTTAACTGTTAGTTGTTAATTATGTAGCAGCTAAATGCCAGCAGGCAGCAGGAAGGAAGGTTTAAATTACTCTAATGCTTTACTTTCTGTTTCTCTGCTCAAGTGGACCGTTTCCAAGAGAAAATCTACCCTTCAGCTAATTTCAAATCCGATGTAGTGTCAGACGCTTCAACCAAAATATAATGTAATAGGTCTATACAATCAAATTATATTAGTTTTACTACAAGAATTCATAATAAAGGTTTATAAACCGTTCAAGTCGGCCTACACACATCATTACCTTATTTACTACAGCGCTTCACTAGACTCTCTGATACACATAAATTAGATATCTGATCCCTTGAGCACAGTGTCCTTTATATCCCTCCTCATCATACTACCTATTATTCGAAATCTTTTACAATTTCTCTTGCTAGAACAAGGAATTCCCTTTTACCCTATGTCAGAGACTGCCAAACCTTTCAATCTTTCAGAAACAAATTGAAAATAAAATTATTAACAGAAACAGCTCACTAATATTACTTTTTAAAAATTAATAATTTGTTTTTTTTAATTATTTAATAAAAATAGTTTCAAGATTTGTTAATATCATCATCATCATCATCCGGTATCATGGCAGCTGCCGCCGTCTTCCGGAAACCAAACGTCATTCCTCTCTATCCATCCATTGACCTTCCTCCATTCCTCTGATATTCATAGCTGCTTGTACCCCTAAAACCAAACAACATTTGTTAATATATTTACCTAATGTCTTGTATAATAAGCGATAGATTAATTCTTTATAGTTTACTTTCTTTGTATTTTTTCTTACTTTTCTTTTTATGTATAGTAGATTAGAGATGTTATTCCTTTCTGTATTCATTCTATCATTAATTTAATTTTAATTGTATTTAATTTTATTGTATTATTAGACATTAGTTTCATTATTATTCAATTTGACAGATAATTAATTGTTTAGTATGACTATTATTGTAATTTTTTGTATTTATATGTAACATATGTTTGTCCTGGTGAGTGGAAGAGAAGGCCACATGGCCTTAACTCCACCAGGCTAAATAAATATATTCTATAAATCTATTCTAATTCTACATTAAGATTTCTTAAATTCATTCTTTTAAATTTTTTGGAAATTTAAAAATTGTATTTAATAATATACGTAGGGGATAGCGAGGAGATACTAAGGGCCAACACACAGGCACTCTATTGAGTGACACAATGAAATCAGTAAAACTAAATATACAGGGTGGACCGCTCGAATGGACCTAATTTCAATTGCTTGTTACTGGCAAACGGTTGAAGATAGAAACTTAAAACAACGTTCATAGTACAGAAAAACTCACCAAGTTTTGATATCCAGATCACCACATCTCTATATGAGCCCCAGCAGTCACTGTGACGATATCAAAGCGATGAACAATTTCTTGCCAAGTACGTTGGAGTATGTCTTCTGGAATGTTCTCAATAGCCTCTATGATGCGCTCACGAAGATCACGAAGGTCTTTGACTGGGGTGGTGTAAACTTTATCTTTGACATAGCCCCAGAGAAAGAAATCCAGTGGTGTTAAATCGGGAGATCTCGGGGGCCACGCGATTGGTCCTCCCCTACCAATCCAACGGCCAGGGAAAATGTTGTCCAAAGTCGTACGAACTTCATTGGACCAGTGGGGAGGAGCACCATCTTGCTGGAAAACGATGTTAGGCTGCAGTTGTTCAATTTGTGGAAAGAAGAACTGCTCCAGCATGTCAAGATATGTGGTACCACGAACAGTTTTCTCGGCGAAGAAAAACGGTCCAATGACCTTATTATGTGACAAACTGCACCAAACATTCATCTTCGGACTATCACGAACATGCTCTTGAATAGCGTGAGGATTCTCCGATCCCCAGATCCGCACATTATGCCGGTTTACCTTGCCTGACAAATGGAAAGTGGCTTCGTCCGAGAAGAAAATCTTGGTCATGAAGTCAGGATCAGCGCCGAGACGGTCCAGCATCGTATTGGCGAATTCCACTCGTTTCGGCATGTCATTCGGCTCCAGACGTTGCACTAACTGCACTTTATATGCGTGCAGTTTGAGGCGTTTGTGGACAATCCGTTGTAATGTCGATTTTGGTATTTGAAGTTCCCGCGAAGCTCTTCTTAATGACTTCCGGGGGCTTCGCTCAAATGCGGCTTGAACATTTGCTACCATTTCATCGGATGCTCTGCGACCACCACCATGCTTCTTCAACACAGATCCTGTAGCTAATAATGTATCACGCCACTTCTTTATGCTTCTAGCAGTTGGAGCATCACGGTTAAACACACGCCGGAACTCCCTTTGAACTCTAATGATTGATTTAAACTCCGCATACCACAAAACAGCTTGCGCTTTCATCTGCGGAGTCGCCATTTTCACAAACAATTAAATCTAAGAACGAGAAACGTATCTTTGTGCCATCTACCGACAGGATTCGAAACTTGGTGAGTTTTTCTGTACTATGAACGTTGTTTTAAGTTTCTATCTTCAACCGTTTGCCAGTAACAAGCAATTGAAATTAGGTCCATTCGAGCGGTCCACCCTGTATGTTCATGTTCACACATAGAAATATATTATATAATGGAAATGGAAACCACCTTCACATACAGAAAATTTTAGAAATACTATTCTAAAATGTATGACAAATGAGGGAAATTTTGAAGAAGTGGCTGAACTCGAATACCTAGGATCAATAATTACAAATAGGAATGAGATGCACAACGAAATTAAAACATAGGATCAATTCTGGAAAATCGTACTATTATGTATTACAGGGACTCTTATTGTCTCGACTCCTCTCAAAAAACATTAAACTGAAAATAGGTATAATAAAGTGCTATTCTATCAGTTATATTATATGGTTGCGGAATGTGGACTCTTAATTTAAGGGAGGATAAAAAATTACGAGTATTTGAGAATAAAGTCCTTAGGAAACTTTTGGGGCCAAAGAGAGATGAACAGACAGGTGAATGTAGCAGACTACATAACAGTGAGCTACATGATATTTATAGGAAACCAGATATAATAAGAACAGTTAAGTCTTTTAGACTGCAAAGGGAAGGATATATGGCACGAATTGAGAACAAAAGAGGGGCATGGAAGCTTCTTGTAGGAAAACCAGAGGGAAAACGCCCAGTTGGTAGACCAAGAGTGAGATGAGAGTATAACATTAACAATTGTTTGAGGGAAGTAGATTTTACAGGGGATGATAGGAAAACATTAGCTCAGGAAAGGAATGAGATCTTATGTCCACGCGGTCATGAACCTATGGTTTCGATAGTGCCAGTGAGTTCGTTAGATTACATAAAATCCAAAGAACGAAGGTCTACTGACGTTGTCACTGGTTAGCAGAAGATACAGGAAGTCAGGTAGTAATTACGATCATATACTTCTTATTTGGTTTTGTTAACCAGATTCACATGAAACGAGGCAATTATAAGGCCTATGTGAGAAAGGTGCCGGTACTTGATACATAGAGCTATGAGTGACATCCGTAGTTGGGAAAATCATTTTAAACAACCACACATTTTCCAGTAATGCCAACCTATAGGTTGAATGTTGTGCTGTAACCCAGTTTTACCCTAAACCGTGTTAGAGATACGACAAATGAATTCAAGTTTTTTCAGTGAGCAATTATTGGAATACAGAAGGATAAACAGAGACTTAGATCAGCTGAAATGAGATACCTTCTGAGGACTGCAGGAAACACACTACTAGATCATAAAAAAATGAAGACATCTTAGAAGAATTACGGATGGAACCTTTAGAAAACAAAATATCTGTTTACAAGTCAAGATGGATGCAACATGTTCATCGAATGGAAGATCACAGGATACCCAAACAAATGTTGAGCTATCGACCTGCAGGAAGAAGAAGACCAGGACGTCCACTCAAAAGACTTTTGGATGGTGTTTCTCTTGAAGCCGAAACAGGTCAACAAATTGCCTAAATTCGTGAATGCACTATGATGATGATGATGAATTATTGAAATGCAGAAATCCCAAAGTGGTTATATTTATTGATTTGCAATGATTGTAAATATTACAATAATTGCATTGATTACAATCATTGTAAATCAATAAATTCAAAGACTGTATATAGACTTTATACTTCCCAATAAAACTTCGTATTCTATAGAAATGCAAATTAAAATAACGTAGTTAAATAATAAAATAAGTACCTGATATATCAGTCGTCCTCAACTAAAATGAACTTCAGTTTGAAACACTTCGTCAAGTAGTTAAAACCATGTAGGCCTTTCAGAAACATGTTCCATCTTCGGCCTGTCATTTGGTACTCATTTGTATAACCTCACAATGAATTTTAAAAGTATTGATTCAAATCAATCGAGTAAACAGGGAAATATTGTGGAATATCCTAAAAGAAAAAGGCCTCCCTATTCAGATTATAGAAACGTTTAAGAGCTGGTGTGGCTTTATTGATGGCTATTGCTTGGATACTAAATTTTGGTAGATGAAATTTTGTCTATTATTTGGATTGTATAAGGAATAGAATGGAAATAGAATTAATTAGTTTATTGGTTGTTTTGCCCTTATGGAACAAATATTTGTATTGACCCTCAGTTGACTAAAAATAAGACATTTTTCAAAATAAACCAAGGAGTACGACAAGGATGTTCACTCTCACCTATATTATTTAATATTTATATGGACGATATCCTAAAAGAATGGAAGATGGCTTTAACTAATGAAGGAATATGAATTGATGATAAAGATAAAATTAATGCTTTATTATTCGCTGACGATGTTGTACTTTTAGCAGAATCTGCAAATGAGCTCCAAATGTTAGCATATAAATTTAAATTAATAGCCAATAGATATAATTGTAAAATATCAATAAATAAGTCAAAAGTAATGGCATTTATTGGTAAATATGGAATTAGATCAAAAATCGTATTGGATAACAAAATAATAGAACAAATATCACATTTCCAATATTTAGGATGTGATATAACTTACAGAGAAAATAAAGATATAGAAAATAAAGTAAATAAATTTCAGGCTATTTGTGGAACCATAAAAAGAACCTTAGGTCGGAAAACAAGGAAAGATACGAAACTTAAATTATATAAAACAATGGCTGTTCCTTTGTTGTTGTATGGAAGTGAAAATTGGATAATGAAATCAAGGGATAAAAGCAGGATACAGACTGCGGAAATGCTATTTTTACGTAATGTGAAAGGATGCACAAGAGCGGATAGAATAAGGAATGAAACTATACGAGAAGAATTAAATATATATAAAATTGAAGATAAAATCAGCGAAAATAATAAGAAATGGACAGATCACTTAATGACAATGAACAACCAAAGAATACCAAAAAGAACCTTCTTGTATAATCCCAGAGGAATAAGAGATGTTGGCCGACCACGTAGAAGATGGACTCCACTTTTAACTTTGCCGGAACAGGCTGCATAGCCTAAACCTTGTAGTAGAAGAAGAAGAAGATTGATTAAAATATGTAATTTGAAATATATTATAGTGTATATTTTGTTAATTAAATTAAGCAGTTTGTTATTAATTTAATTAATATTTCAGTGTTAGAAGTATTAGATTTTCTGCGTGCTTGAAAACATAATCGAGTACATTTTATTGTTCAGGATATGCTAAAGAAAGGAATCGGTTCTGACGTAATAATTAATCACCTATACAAAGATGGTCCTTTGTTTGCTTTCTTGTAACAATTGGTGTGTTAGCAAGAGTCGGCCATTTTCGGGAAGTATACATACTATGGGCTGTGCAGGTTTCTCAGTTCCTGTCAGTTTTCTTTTCAACACGAGCCGGAGAATGAGAGGAAGCGAGAAGAAAGGAGATAGAAAGCGAGACAGAGAGATTTGTGTAGTTAAATTACCAAGCTCTTTAATTAAAATAGTTTTAGCTTGAATGAGGCAAACTGGCAAAGACAAGCAAAATAGCCCGGTGTTCCACACAAACAAGATCCTCTCTCTCTAGCTTCAACAGTTTTGTTTTAGGTAAAAAGTATTTTTTCCTATGCTCTTAAGTAAATGGCAGTATAGCAATTAGCATATAAATAATGAGTGGATTGGGGAGAGTTGATAATATAACGGTTTAGAAATTCTGTAGCCGGATTTTATAATTGGGAAAGTGTGAAGGAGTTGGAGAGAAGTGAAATCCGATAGAGTATCCGATGCCGTTGCAGTTAACAATGACTTGGATAGAGGAAAGTTGCCATACCTCATTCCAAAGCATTGGATACGAAACTCAATTTCAGTACCAGGGCTTTGTATCTGAGGAAAATAATTAGAGCGCTTCCCTTTTCCTAGCATCCACCTGCCTCCTCCTAGCATCAAAAACTATGTCCCTTCCTTCTGATCTACTGTCAATGCAATCATAAAGAACGATCCATCTAAATTATATCGTTTGTATACTTATTTTCCTGCTGTACCTTATTTCTCTCTCTCTCTCTCTCTCTCTCTCTCTCTCTCTCTCTCTCCTCTCTCTCTCTCTCTCTCTCTCTCTCTCTCTCTCTCTCTTCTTTCTTTCTTTCTTTCTTTCTTTCTTTCTTTTCTTTGCCTTAGTTTAACACCTTCTTTAAGAATTTTTACTTACCACTTTCCTCCCAGACCATACAAGTTCACGACCCGTAAAGAGAGGACTTTTAAGTCTGGATTACATATATACATCTAGGCTCTCACAAGAAGGCGAACGAAGCATAAAGAGAGGAAGGCTGTTATCGCTGTGAATCCCCGATGTACGCGGTTGTACTCATTGAACTGTATTAATATTTCACAAACGTTATGCTCTTTTCTTGCACAGTCGTGTTATGAATTCATGTGTTGCAGTTACTAATATTGTTTCATTGCCATTACAGTGTTTATAAAGATTGTGTTTTATTCGTCCAAATGTTGCAGATACTAAAGTTGTTTCATTTTCAGTACAGTGTTTATAAATATTGTGTTTTATTCTTCCAGAAACGTGACTAATATTTTCAGGACATGTAGATGCATGCGATAGAAATATTATGACTCTAGTTGTATGTCACGCATTCCTTACGCTCGCCTTCTCGTCTGCTCTTAGCTGTACATTTTTTGGTCACACAAAAAATAGATGACCTCTTCGGATGAGTGAACAGCTCAATATCCAGATCATCACCGGATAACACAAACATTTAAGAGAAGACATCATTCCGTAAAACATACATATTAAACAAAGTGAATATTCTATGGCGATTATAATGGACAGATAATGTTCAGATATTATTTGATCCTGAATTAAAGGTGAGTAAATACCCCCCATAAACCTCGCTCTGAAAATGTGTCCCGACCGGGTATCAAACCCTTTCCTACGTCATTCAAGCCATTAACGTTACCCCTAGGCCACACTCTTAAATTAATAAAATTGATCGATTGTAACAATTTTTTAAAGCCACTAGGTTGCCTTTTTTGACATTTTTGGCTTTTTTCCCCTGGCATTGGCGGAATTGCAATCCATTTCTTAGGTTGGGGCACCTGGAAGGCGGGATTGCGTTATCCCGATGGTGCGCCGGGTGATAAATTATAATGAAGCGCCAAGCGAGTCATTAATCTAAATTCCAGACCACATTTAAGGAAGAATTCCTATGGTCTGACCGGGAATCGAACCCGGGACCTCATGAAGTGTATTCTGAAACGCTGACCACTAGCCCATGCGGCTGGTCCTTTGTAACAAAGGTATTCTCATAAATTATTCCATTGTTGAATTTAAAAACGTTTAAAATTTCTGAGAAAAAGCAATACGTACGTTTCAAAACATGAAGTAAAAGCTAATAAAAAAGGGCGTTAAATTAGCATTAATAAGTTTGCTCACGTTTTCATCATCTGTTGGATATTACACAACCTGAAGTTAATTAATTCTAATGTATCATTTTACTTCCTTCTGTTGTTAATTACATTATTGGGAATAATGGGAATAATAATAATCATCATCATCATAGTACATTCACGAATTTAGGTCATTTGTTGACCTGTTTCGTCCTCAAGAGAAACACCATCGAGAAGTCTTTTGAGTGGACGTCCTGGTCTTCTTCTTCCTGCAGGTTGATATCTTAACATTTGTGTAGCTATCGTGTGATCTTCCATTCGATGAACATGTTGCAAGGGGTAGTGACGTGTATATAACCTCTCCTACTCAATTCTCATCCTCACCTTCTCGTGGTACAACCCATTTTCACAAACGAGGCTCTGAGGACCGAGTCACGGCGGTATAACCTTTCCATCTGGTACTGAGTAAATGCGGTATCCTAATGTCTGTCCAGAGACTAAAAGGTAGCAGCCCTACCACTGGACTACTTAGCGTCAGGCCTGTAAACCCGTCCTAAGGAACTTCAACATTACTTTGAAGTCCCAACTTGAAAAAATCCAGAAGAATAATGGGACTTATAATATTATCGAAGATATCTCAACAAAACAACTCATAATAAGGTATGTACACCTAATGAGAATGGCTGTAGAGAGGTTACCAAGGTTGGCTTATGAATGGATTCCATCAAGACGACGAAAAAAAGGGAGACCACGGACAACATGGATAAAGGGTACCTGGGAAGCAATGGAGAGCAGGTGTCTAAGAGAAGATCAGCGGATAGACCGTGAGGATTGGTTCACAACGATTCGTGCCATATATATATTTTTTTTTTGTATTTGTTATGTTATGTGACTGATTGCATTGTATTGGTATTTGTCTGTCAGAAGATGTGAAAACATTGCAACCTGACTAAATAAAAAGAAGAATGGCTTACTCTCAGTCGGTAATGATCAAATGCCATCACATTAAAAATAATTTTGTCACAATGAAAAATGTTAGGATCATAAATAGCTTTTATTCCAACAAATATGAAGTTTGGACCGTTGTTTATTTTGTATTGATGCATACAATAGTCCTGCTGTCTTCACCCAAATGGTTTGATCTCTTTTTTTTATATGATTAGAATGCCCAGTTTTCGTATTATTTTGATACTAATAAAATTAATTGCTTAAAACCGTTGAGGTGGATAGTCATAAAATAAAGTTAAAATATGTACCTTCTTAGGTCAGAGCCGTCGTCCTCAACTTATAAAATAGGTATGCAATCCACTATACGATATCGTTAGGAAGAAGCTTTAGTCACGGACAATACTACATTAGGACCAACACCGAGAATATCAAGTAATGTAGCGAAATGATAATAATAATAATAATAATAATAATAATAATAATAATAATAATAATGCTTTATTTTAGCTGGCAGAGTTAAGGCCATAAGGCCTTCTCTTACACTCAACAAGTGAATAGTAGAATTATACAAAAAAAATACATACTTCTTACAATTTTAAGATATTATTAAAATACAGACTAAACAAAATATAATAATGATTTGATCTAATACTAGCTAATACTAACAAAAACAAGGAATATAATAAAATTAAAATGATACAAAATAAAGTAAGTAGTTTCCTAGATGATTATTTATAGAATGATCTATATAGTTGTTATGCAGTTCATTTTTTCATTGTGTCGAACTTAAGATATCAGTTAATTTGGATTTAAATAATGATAGCGATTCACAGTCCCTGACATGACTGGGAAGTGAGTTCCATGCTCTAGTCATAGATGTCGCTGGTTGAGTGGAAGAGAAGGACTTGTGGCCTTAACTCTGCCAGAATAAATAAAGCATTATTATTATTATTATTATTATTATTATTATTATTATTATTATTATTATTATTATTATTATTATTATTATTATTATTATTATATTGTGTAAGATTCAGAGTATAGACGTGTGCTGTGATATCAAAAGTAAAGAAGAGTCCTGTGATCTTGTTCCTAAATTGTGATGAACCGATAAATTTTGAAAACGTGTTGTTAAATAACTTGCTAAATATGTGTGCAAAAATTGGAATAGTAAGGTATGTGAATGTAAAGTTCTTCTGTCATTTAGGCGTAGCCATGATAAGGCCTGAAATGAAGGAGACACGTGGTCATAACGACGGAGATTGAATATAAATCGAATGCACGCATTATGAGCACGCTGTAGTATGTCAGATAGATCAGTTGTGAGATTAGCCAGTAATATGTCACAGTAGTCGAAATGTGTACAAGTATTTGTTTTAATTTTGTAGGAAGACCTGCTGAAGATGGAATAGAGATTCTGAAAGGCCTTCAGACAAAAAAGCATACATATTTTATAAGTTGAGGACTACGGCTCTGAAGGTACATTTTATTATTTTGATATCTATAAACTAAAGTTAATCGTTCCAATTATTTAAAATCAATGAATTCTTAAGTTCCCTTCACATATCTAGAAACTTTGGTTGTATGCAGGAAGTTGTGTATAACCAATCCGTGAGTAGTATGTTCTTATAATTTTGTAATATTATGAAATGCGTCCTGGTCATGAAATTTTAATCCAGAATTTGCTTTGATGACTGAGGAAAGCCAGTGAAACCCAAATTAAGGTTGGTAGGCACCGGGGTTTGAATAGGATGCTTCCAAATACGTGTCTGAAACGCTACCACGTGAGCCAATTCGTTCGTTTACTTTCAGTTTTATCCTCCTATGGCAATTTCACATATGAAGAGACCATAAAAAGCGAATTCCTGTGAATGTATATCCAAATAAAAATAATGTCAGTATTTTTAACAATATTTTATTTTATATGTCCTGTTAGTTATAGTTGCTACAGTGTTCATGTAGGCCTCCTGTTGGAATAAAAGTGAAGACACGTGCATCGTGTTGTAGTTTTACGATACATAAAAGAAACACAAATCTGAAATAAGAGGCCCCTGAACAAAATGTATCTCTCATTTTAAGCCAACTCTGAATTGTGGCCTTGGTTGTTAAATATTGTCGTTAAACGAATTACTACTTGCATATCTTAAAGGTGTCCTGAACGGGGTATGAGAAAGTTTTAATAGTTGGATTAATAATTTTGACATTTTTATTAAATTCTTTATGGGACAGAAACATATATTTTTCCTCTGAGTTTAAATTTTCTTAGTTTCCCATATATTCGATTGAGGGTCTTTCCACTTTTCAGCGGTTGCCCTTTTACCAGCCGGCTGCTGGCCCTTCACATCCACATGTGTCAATCACAGAGGTAGATGATCAACAGCCAGTGTAGGGGTGACATGTGGTTAGCATGTCGAGTCCCCCAGCCGTTTTAGCTGGTTCCTCAACCTGGAGCCGCTACTTATTGTAGCTACCCAATTGCCTCACGATGCTGGGTGGGCACCGGTCCCATACTGGCCGAAATACCACGAGAAAATTTCTTCCCCCATGGAGACTCGAACCAGCGCAAGTCCCGTAGCTCTGCGCCAAGGCTTCCTACCTTAACCGCTCGGCTACGGCGCGGTTTCCCATATATGCTAAGACAAAAACATAGCATAAATAACGTAACAGTAGATTTTTCATAATGGTCAATTTTTCTTATTGCTGTTCTTTAGGACTATATAGAATCAAAAAGCACGAGTATTTATCAGAGAATTCCTTTAATATATTATTTCACATTATAATACTTTAATTGAAGAATCAATACTAATAAAATTCATTGTTAAAACCGTTGAGGTGGAGAGTCATAAAATAAAATAAGTTAAAATATACCTTCTTAGGTAAAATCCGTCGTCCTCAACTTATAAAATATGTATTCTTTATGTCTGTACATATTTTATAAGTTGAGGACGACGGATTTTACCTAAGAAGGTATATTTTAACTTATTTTATTTTATTTTATTGAAGAGCCTCTAGTACAAGGTTCTAGGATTTATATTTTTCAAAAGTTGAATTTTACATGGAAAAAAGCCTCACGTCTCATTAACAATATTTTAAACTCAACTTACAAAAAATGAAGGTTACAATCTTGTTCTGGGCGGTTATTCAATTGTAGTAATTACTACACGGAACTTACTCCCCCATCTGGGCTTACCCTGCTGGCTAGCAGGGACCTTTAGATTTTAAGAGATGTTTTAGGCTAAATGCGGTGGACTAGTGGTTATGCTTCTTGCCTCTGGTCCCGAGGGTCGCGGGTTCAAACCCGGCCGGGGTCGATGGATTTTTTAGGACGGAAAAATCCAAGGAGCAAGTACTCCGGGTAGAACTTTAAGCCGTGGGTCCCGAGTCTGAAGATTTTCAGGCTCGTAAAAAATCCTTAAGCCTGAATGAAAAGGCCTCTAAGCAAAATTTACCGAATTTTCCCGTCCTAGTACTACCTTGGTTTCCTAGATGCCAGTATGAGGCGGAACGCTGACCACGGACCACTCAAAATGACATCTATACGAAAACAAGTGTAACTAAATTAGTATGGTTCAAAATTCTTCCCTGTAGGGGGAGAGCGCCTAAATCTCTGTAAAGGGAAAATATAGGCCTACAATACAATTATAGGCTAATTTTAAATTGAGTGACGTGAGCAAAAAACTTGACAATCCAAATATTTCTAAATAGTATATTACGTTGCGAGATTGGGAAGTGGTTTTTACAGAAGTAAGGAAATATTTAAAACGTAGCGATAGCGAGGTTTTTAATTTCCGAGATTCTGTAAAACACTTCACAAACGTGCGTTGTACATTATTTTTTGCGAGATGGTGTTTTCAAAATAATAAATAATTGTAAAATAATAACATTTGTTGGAAATATTTGCGTTCATTATAAACAACTTACTAGTTAAAGTGTGGGCAATGTTTATTAGTTGAGACTACAGCAGGCCGTAACGGTAAGTACGTATTTCTTGTTTTATATTGTTTCAAATAAAGTTCAGTTAATTTAAAATGCATTGGTTTGTTTCGTATAATGTATATTAACACTACGGTACCTTTTGGATATTTTCTATATATACATTGTACGTAGTATACATAGAGGGTCGTAGGTTTTACTTCCCGCACATGGGTGTAAATGTAATATTACAGTATAGTTATTTAGGTTGGCAACTCCGAAATGTAGGATGTTGAACTTTCATCATAGTCGCCATTGCTGTAAGCACGACAAAACGCACTATCGCGCAAAAAGTATTTTTTTCTGCATTGTGACCTGTCATTAAGTTTTAAAACAGTTTATATTTTATGTGATTCTTCTCTGAATAATTTTGAAAACATTAAAACAGATTATGACAACATATCAGACTGTAATGTCGAATATCTCAGTAAAAACTTCTTGTGGGTTGTTATTCAATAAATAAAACAATCAAAGTTTTATAAGATTTTCATGAAATTTTATTTAACATTCGTAACAACTATTTCAATACACCGTACCTTCAACAGTTTATTTCTATTTACGTGTATAGTTGACTATGTAAACAAATGGAACAAAACAATATAAACAAAAGGTAAACAATATATTTTTTTCAAATGCCCCAGGTTTGTCTTTCGACATTTCTGCTTTCTCTCCTGGCATGGCGTACTTGTAACCCACTTCCGAGGTTGGGGAGCCTGGAAGGCGAGGTTACGTTGCCCCGATGATATGATGGGTGATGATGATGATAATAATGGTGCGCCAGGAGAGTCCCTAATCCAAAGCTTAACCTAAAATGAATATGAATGATGATGATTGCGCTGGCCATATGATTTCGGGGATCGTTTGGACCTTAAAGTTTTCCTGACATTTGTCTTACAGGTGAGGAAAAACCCCGATAAAAACCTCACCCAGAAAAACTGTCCCGACCGGGGATCGAACCCGAACCCGCTGCGTGACAAGGCAGCACGCTACCCTGAGGGCACAGCGGTAGACATAAACAAAATATATAGCAATGTATAAAAAACACATTTTTTATCAATTGACAGAAAATCATTTAAATCTAACTGGGAATTCTATAACGTACTATTTTAATTAATTTGTTTATTTTAGAAACTTTGTAAAAAATAAATTAAAGAACAGTAATAAGTTATTAAATTCCCAATTAGATCTAAATGATTCGCTTCTGTTAAATTAATTTTAAAACTTATTTGTTTTATGCATTACTATATAATTTGTTTACTTTGTGTTTATATTGTATTGCCTGGTTACACTTGTTTACATAGCTGACTATACTAACAAATAGAAAAAATATTGTATTTGTGACATTCTATTACAGTGTATTGAAACAGCTGTTGCAAATGTTAAATGAAATAAATAAATAAATATTTACAAAAATCATAAAACTTTTATAGTTTTATTTATTGAATTCATCATGGATGTTCATCAAGTACACACTAAATCAGTTTTTTTTAAGTTTTTGCTATTTATGCAGTGTTGCCACCTATCATTAAAAATTTTAAAGGAAGTGAACGTGCTAGCGTTAAGTATAATAAGTAACTCTACAATAAAACCAATCACAACAATCTTGAATTACATAATAATAATAATAATAATAATAATAATAATAATAATAATAATAATAATACTTTATTTATTCTGGCAGAGTTAAGGCCATAAGGCCCTCTCTTCCACTCAACCAGCACAAATACAAATAAATATTCGACAAATATAGATATACACTGTACTAATTATAAACAGTTAAAGATACAATAAATGTAGCAATGTAAATGTCATGTTCCTAATATAGAGTCAGAAAATGTTTCCGTATCATATGAAATGCAAAGGAAAGAAGATATTAAGAATTCATTATTGAATAACGTGGCGAAGACATTTTATATCTAAGGGTTGGAGATTTTAACTCTTACTTGCCACACTCCAATGCTAAACGCTGTGAGGATTCATTTGTCATGATTTCTACTATCCTTTTCTAACCTTACGTGTCGTCCCTGTCTAACAGTGTTAATATTAACATTTATTGTCAGTGGTCTTCTTTTGACAATTTTTTTGGAAATGCTTGTGTGTTTTCACTCCCACCCTCTTATAATTCTTCCACGATGTGTACGGAGCACATGTAAACAGTCGCCTAGCTTGATGTCATTACATTCGGGCCTTTCATTGCGAATATGTCCAATGTGCGGGAACTTTGAAGATGAGATACATATATTAGGAAAATATAATGATTTAGAATATTGGAGACGTCAGTTATTACCGGTAAGATTTCTAAATTCAAATCGGGAAAGATTGGCATGCTACGAGTTATTGGTAAATCCAGAAAATTGGATAAACCTCGGTAAATTTCTGGACAAAACGCGAAAAATAAAGACAACACTCATTCATGAATAAATATATGTTATCAGAATGCAATACCATTAATTATTAACAATTATATATAAATTAATTAGTGTATAATGCTGTTGTGTTATTATTTAATTGTAATATTAAGGTGTTTTCTTTATGTAATTGTAATGTTAATGTTCTTTTTTAGTGTATATGCTATTGTGCTATTGTGTTATTACCTAATTGTAATATTATTGTTTTTTCTTTATGTAATTGTAATGTTAATGTTTTTAGTGTATAATGCTATTGTGTTATTATTTAATTGTAATATTATTATTGTGTTTTCTTTATGTAATTGTAATGTTATTGCTATTGTGTTATTACTTAATTGTAATATTATTGTGTTTTCTTTATGTAATTGTAATGTTAATGTTTTTAGTGTATAATGCTATTGTGTTATTATTTAATTGTAATATTTTTATTGTGTTTTCTTTATGTAATTGTAATGTTATTGCTGTTTTTGTTTATTTATTCTTTACACTAGTACCAATTATTACTTTATTGTAACGGACTGTCAACAGCACGTACGGCTTACTGCCCGTGCGACCCATATTTGTAAATAATATTGTAAATATCTTACTTTTTTTTGTCTAATAAAGTCCTACTACTACTACTACTGGTTAAATGCACCAGCGCCTGCTTCATACGCTGGCGCTGGTGCGTTTAACCAACGAAAGGCCCGAAAAGCAATGACAACAAGCTAGGCGACTGTTTACATGTGCTCCGTACACATCGTGGAAGAACTATAACACATTCCGCCCTAAGCACGGCATTCAACTGTTTTTGGTCTTTCCTCAGGCATATTATGGTGACGGAGGGAATGATGAGTACTCTTCTCTTTCTTAAACCGAGCAGATTGCTTCTCTCTCTTAAAACAACCGGGCAACTATATCGCCACAGAATATAACACAAACCACTGCTGGAAATGAGTATCCTATTTTGTTGTAAACTTAAATCCAATCGAATATGAGGCCGGTGAATTTTCAGTGAATGTACATCAGAATTTCCTAGCATTTGTCTTACACCTGAGGAAATCTCTCAAATACTCTACTGAAAAATACAAACCGGCTGTAAATCTAACCCAGCCCGCTGCATCAGAGATAATGTTACACTTAGACCAATTAGATTCAACATTTCTTATCCACCATCAAGCGTCACATTATTCAACAATTAATTTATAATACAATTAGCTATAATTATAAATACTATAAGTAATACTCTTTAACTAACTAACTCAATGTCACTGTCGAATCCGAAGGTTCATGAGCGCGCAGACATGAGCTCTCCATACATCCCTATCCTGTGTTAATGTTTTCTAACCATCTTCTGTATAATCTACTTCCCTCAAATCATGGTTAATGTTATTCTCCCACCTCATTCTTGGCCTGCCTCAGGGCGATTTCTCTCTGGTTTTCCTACAAGGAGTTTCCATGATCACCTTTCATTCCGAATTCGTGACACATATCCTGCCCATCACACTCTACAAGACCTAATTCTTCTTATATCTGATTTACCATAAAGATAATGTAGCTCTCTGTTATGCAGTCTTCTCCATTCGCATATTTGTTCATCTCTCTTTGGTCCAACAATTTTCCTAAAAACTTAATTCTCAAATACTAGTAATATTTTCTCCTCCCTTAAAGTAAAAGTTCTTGTTTTCATCCATATTTACTCTATAATAAAACCAATATTTTGAAGTGAGATGTTAAAAGAAAATGCTAGTAAATGTTGAGTAATTTGATTAAATATTGGCCCAAAAAACAAGATTAAGCCTCATGAAAATTTTATCGCTATGAAATCTACTTTTAAGTTTCTCTACTTTTACATTACCTATATATGAAGATTCTTCTTTACGATGGAAAATTAAGAAAATTTCAATTTGAAATAAAATATCTGTTTTTATTCCATACATAATTGAATATGTTAATCCTGGTGGTCTTAGGGGGTACATGCTTGCCTCTAGTTTCGAGGTTTGGGCTTAAAATGCAGACGGTGTCAATAGATTTTTCAGGGTAGAAACATCCTGAGTGAGGGGTCCTTCTGAAGGACTAAAACCGTGGGTTTCCTTTTCATAAATTTACACCATGGAAAGTATCTGAACCCTGAAAAAAAAAACAACTCTGAGAAAAATGTGCCGGTCTTCTCAGGCCCAGAACCTGAAGCCTGATAAAACAGACCTCTGAGCAAGATTTTTCGACCTTTTTAGGCTCAGAACCTGAAGTTGAAAAAAACAGGTTCGACAAGACATAGAATTATTTGGATATAACTCTGAAAACTCTCTACATAATTTATTTTGTTGTAGTTACAAAGATCAATTTACTTTCAATATTCTCATATTTAAATGTTTGGTATAATCGGACCATCCTCTAAATAAAAACAATTTGTATATAGGCCTACTCTTTTAAAATGTAACTACCTTGGCACAGTTTAGAAGATATTGTTCGAAATATTATCAGAAACGATCGTTCAAAGGTTGTCTCATTGTAATTCAATCAACGTAAGTGCAAGTACGTTGTTGTCTGGGCCATCAATCAATCATAAGTTCTCTATTCAATATTTTAAGGAAGTGGTAACCAGAATTCTGGTTATTAAATCCAATCGTATACACAATTAATAATTTATTAAGGAACTTGCATTGCAAGGATTTGAATGCATACTATATAGGTTCAAGTAAACCGAATAGTTGATGTTGTCTAATAATTAATGACAGACTGTGATTAGCCATGTTTGCCTTGTGTAATAATTACCATTGTGTTAACAGTCTGTGTCACTACTGATTACAGAATTGCTCAGTGCCAGCTTCTATTCTCCATTCTGGGTCTCGGGCCACATACACATATTTTGTCAATACTCTTAAAATTCTTTCTCAATCACCATTGAGGATATTGTATCATCATTACCATGAACTTATTCAGCTTTAGGTCGTTCGAGCCTGTTCCTATGAGATCTGAAGATGTGGTTGGTCAGTCCATCTTAATGTTGGTCTTCTTCTATCTCGAATTCCTTTAAGTTGATATTGCAATGATAATTTAAGTAAACTAGGTGGGTCCATTCTTTGGATATGTTGTAACCAATTGATTTGATAATTCTGAATTTCTTCAGCTATATTTTTAACTTTTAATTTATCGCGTATATCTGTGTTTCTTTGCTTACCAATTTTTGTCAAACCTAGGACTGGACGTAAAAATCTCGCCTGTGCCGCTTGCAATTTTGATTTTATTTTAGGATTCAGTATCAAATTTTCGCTGCTATATTTCGGTCCTGATTTGTATAAAAGTTAAAATGTAAAACGTGTACCTGAGATGTTAGTCGTCCTTAACAAATAAAATTCCATTAAAATAGCGTAAGTTCAGAACTTGTTCTTCCATCTTCAGCAGCTGATTAGGTACCAATTGTTTTCAGTGAGCACATTTGTATAGAAGGTTGAGTTGATTGGGCGTGCTCTCGTTATGCAAGTTTTCGTTTCTCACTTCATTCAATAATTCGATTTCTACTAGGATGTTTAGTTTATGGTTATTATGCTCTCTGTAAACTATTGAAAGTGTGTTGTCAATTCTGTTAAATTGATTACCTGCATTTATCACGTGTTTCGCGAATCCTGATTTCCTTTCATTGAATTTAAAATCTTTAAAATGTTGGTTGAATATTTTATTAGAATTTCTCATGGTTAAGCCAATATAAAATTTGACAAATTATTGCATTTGAGTTTAATTCCTTTATTTTCATATATGTTGGTGTCTTCAATTTTGTTTGACATGATAATATATAATTTATTGTTGATTTTATAGGCTATTTTTATGTTTTTGTTGTGCTTCGTAATGTTTTGGCCAGTTTAATAGTTTCGTTGGCTGTATACGAGAGGGTTGTCCAATTAGTTTTATTTTCAACATTTTTTTAACAATTTTGGTTATATTTGTTAATTCATTTTTTTCTTACTAATTTGTTAATTATTTCTTAGTTATATCCATTTTTTAGTGTCAGGGTTTAATGTAGATCAGTCCCTTATTATAAATTGCTTTGTTTAAGGAACATATGGTATCTGTAGTCAACTTGTAATGTTAGAGAACATTTTGTTAGTCGTTCTAACGTAAGCTGTTGTATCGGTGCCGCTTACTGGGAATGTGTACTATTTGGACACAAAGTATTCGATATCGTGCTCATCAACAGCGATTTGGTGTCAATTTATGGGCCGAAGATATCACATCTTCCTGGAACATGTGTTTCCAGAATTGCTGGAGGATGTACCTCTGAATGTACTTCCAGCGTGATGGGACGCCAGCCCATTTCAGCTTTTCTTTGAGGAATTATCTGAGACCCATCTTCGGGAATCGCTGGATCAGCCAAGGTGGCTCTGTGATCTGGGCACCAGGTCACCTGACCTCTTGTGTCTGGATTTCTTCCTCTGAGTGCATATGAAGCAGCTGGTGTATGAAACCGTTGCTAGAATTGCCGTCGCTGCTGGGGCTATTGCGGGCATGCGAGGAATCTTCGAACGAACACGACAATCAATGGTCAGCGATGTACTGTGTACATACAGGTCAATGGTCTACATTCGAGCAATTCATGTGAATGCTACTGCTTTAATTAGCATGTTAAACTACCTTCTCTGTAAATCTCTCTAACATTACAAGTTTACTTCAGAGACCATGTGTTCCTTATTGAAATATATGTGTTTTGATGTTTTCTATCTTCTGTATTAATTTGAAAGAATAGTTTCTGAACACTCTGTATAATGTTAAAAATATTGCGAAACTTGTACATAAAGGAAATATATGTTTGTGGGATGATGATATAATAGCAGTTTGCTAATTCATTTAGGAATTTGATCACATTAGCGTGAGTGGCTGTAACACGCCTCATAAATTAAAGACGACAATAAAATCGAGGTCTGTTACATCATCTAATTAGACCAAGTAACGTATCCCATTAACGTCTGTGTAGCCACATTTGCTTAAAACCAATTTCTAACATTTTCTCTCAGATGTTATTAAAGTTCTACATCAATACCCATTTACAGTAATTTCTTAATTGATATATCACATCTAACTTTTTATACGAGTTGATCAGTTGGGCAGTCTATCGGCTACATAACCCAGACGTGTGAGGAAAAAGGTTAAATACCCCACATATTCTGTAGGCCATGCTTTAATGGCATTCTCTCACCCCATAAGGAACCCAAGCTATAGTTCAGTTCTGGCTTCTCTAGCCCCATTTGAGGGGTCTATGTTCAAAGTTTTAATAAGATCAGTTTTGACCTATGGTGGTGAGACATGGAGCCTCACTAAAAGATCAGATGTAGCCCTAAATAATTTTCAAAAAAAAAATACTCAGGAAAATATTTGGACCAATAAATATTAATGGTCTGTGGAGAATACGATACAACAAAGAACTGTATGACAAATACAATGAACCTGACCTTGTTAATTTTATTAAGTTAAAGAAATTACAATGGGCTGGCCGTGTACAAATACTCTCAACAGACCGAGCACTAAAAAAAGGTGCTTACAGCAAGTTTTATGGGGAATAGACGGGTTGGAAGACTGAAAAAACGATGGGAGGATGGTATTAAGGAAGATGTTGCAAACCTACTTAAGTGTCGCAACTGGAAACTTGCTGCGCAAAATAGAAATGATTGGAGGCAGAATTAAGGGAGGTCAAAGCTCGAATTTGAGCCAATCAGCCATTGGATGGATGAATGGATATTGTTTGGTGCGGTAAGAGGGGAGGACGAGTTGCAGGTACTGCTAGCAACTACACTCAGTTTTGAAAACATAATAGTTACTACACGTTGATTTTTTTATCTACTAGTTCTATGTTAGTGAATACTTTTTTTCATATGTTTGGAGTGTTCATTACAGAACAGCGTTGTTTTTATAACAATTAATTTTATTACTATTATTAATAAGAATATATTTTTTGCATGGCTACTACTTCCCTCCCCCACTAGGGCAATGGTCCCTCCTGCCACAAGCCTTAGGATTTACCAAGACGGCTACACTTATCAGAACTGGATTATAATACAACTACCACGCGCCAATGGTTCCACTTTCCAATGTTGTCACATCCACATTACAGTCTTAAAATTAAACAATTCTGTGTTATATTAACATGCACATCCTGTAAAAAATATCGGTTAGTTGATTTCACAACTTCGCAACATCTCCGTCTCTTTCTCTCTAATGAGGATTGAAGGGCGGTCGGTTTTTTTAAGTGACACTAGGAAGGTGGTTGAAACCGAAGATTTCAGTTCCAGGAAATGAGGCCGTTAAAGCATGGTATGAACAATACCGTTATGCCGTAATGGAATATTTAGTAAGTGTTTAGTGTCAAACATTCATCATTAGGCTGTTCTATGTTCTTCTTACTACCTTGAAATATCTCACAGAGGTCCACCGCTGTGGTTTCGACGTGCGTGTTGCCTGGGCCCCGGTCGGGACAAGTTTGCTGGTTGAGGGTTTTTCGAGGTTTTTCGTCACCTGTAAGACAAATGTCAGGAAACTTTGGGCCCAAACGTCTTCGAGCATCATCTGGCCATCGTTATCACCAATATCATATTCACCTCATTAGATTAAGTTTAGAATTAAGGCCTCTCCTGGTGCATAATTACTATTGTCATCACCCATCATATATTTGGGGCAGCGTAACCCCATCTTCCAGGCGCCCAAACCTCAGAAGTGGAGAGAATTCCATAAATGTCTAAAATGACAAACTGGTGGCATTGATTTAAAAAATTCTCCCACCGAAGCGTTGTGAGGTACTGTTGATGCCACAGCTTATCGGACGTGGAAGAATTGTGGCCTGGAGGTTACTAAGCGACAATATTGGAGAGAAAGTTCGGAATTATAATGCAGCATGCGTTACAAAAACACAATGAGTCATAAGTACCGGGGATCAAATAACAAAATGTTATTGTATAAGCTGCCAATCTCATGCTTAGTTCTCATGGACCACAGTTACGATTATATCGCTGCGTCTGATTCATTAACTTCTTGTCCTATAGACGTCTGCTCCATCAGTTCCGCCACACCTAGAGCTTTAAAACTGTCTAAAATAACCATATCGTGTTTTTCTTAGATTATATGCTAAATTGAAGAAAAAAATTAACATTTATTTGGACGACATGATAAGATCATGGAAGAAAATGACGACTGCGGGAATTAACTTAGGAAATATAGTGATAAAAACAGTAGCCTTTGCACACGACCAGATTTTAATAGCAAAACTAGAAGACGAACTACAAAGAATGCTACCTACATAAACTAAATGAAATATTAAAAAAATACAACATGGAAATATCCTCACAAACATAAAAAACAATTACCTTCAAGGGCGCTCATCCAGTTCGGACAAAGATAATATTAGAAAGTAAACCAATAGAACAAGTGGTAAGATATAACTTCCTAGGTTGCGAAATATCATACACAGCGGAAACAGATATAAATAACAAACTAAATAAGTTTAATTATATAAACAGGAACACTAAAAAGATGAAAAGTAAAGCCAGGAAAGACTCTATAATGAAATTATACAAGACAATGTCAGTGCCTATTATTACTTATGGAACCGAAACATGGACAGTGACAATACAACAATCTGCCAGAATACAAGCTGCTGAAATGAGATTCCTAAGACCAATAGCAGGATATCAAAGAACAGACAAAAAACATAACACAGAAATAAGACAACAACTAAAAATAGAGGAATAAAACTCAACAATAGAGAAATACAAAATAAACTGGAAAGAACACTTGGCAAAGATGACTGAGAATAGAATACCCAAAGCAGCATACAACTAATCACCACGAGGAAGAAGAAGTTTGGGAAAACCAAGGAAAAGCTGGAAAGAGCAGCAATTTGGAGCCGGAACAGGCTAGTATATAAGCCTAAACTATGAAGAAGAAGAAGAAAAAAAAAAAAAAAGTCCTTCAATTGTTACATAATTATTCATTTCTAAAAATATATGATTGGCGATGGAATAATAATATTCCAGTATTTTATTTTGTTCTGTGTTAATTAACAAACTACCGCATAATCGAAAAGGAAAATGTTTAATGAAATACAGTGATTTTCTTTCATTTTTTAATCCAGCTTTTTTAACCCTTTAAATTGACAATGTATTCTAAAACATATAGGGCCAGTTGGTTTAATTTAATTAGTATATTTAATAAAACAAGAAACAGCATAAATAACTAAAATGTGTATCGAATTACACAACATATAGTAACTAAGGGGCGGATTCCTATGACATGTCATATTTTTACCAAAGCCTACATTCTAAGCTTCAAATAAGTAAAAACATTTATATATGCCTTATCATTAAGATTAAGTGGTTTTAATGGGTCTTAAAAGTCATATTTCGTCCGTCGCCGTGGCGTAGTCGTTGGAGTCCCTACCTTCCACTCCAGCTACCCAGGTTCGATTCCCGGCGGGGTGGGGATTTTAAAATCTCCACCTTGGTTCTGGGTGTGTGTCTATTAATGCTCAACCTGAGTGCACATTTCCTATAAAACAAAAAAAAAAGTCATATTTCTCACTTTTTCAGATCTTTGGTCATACTTCTGCTTATTTCTATGATAAAGTCATATTTTGAAAACAATTTGGGTATTTTTAATAGCCTAGTCATCAGGCGATTGTAAATAACCAACATTGTATCTATATAAAAATCATCAGTTTCACAGTTCACTTGTTTGGAAGGTTTATATTAACAGGTAGCAAACGTTTGCATTGGACAATAGAAGAAGATTTCCTTTTTCTTATGATACAATTGTAAATGTATATGAATTAACAATTAATATAAGTAAAGTGATCCCACAACAGGCCCGGAGGCCCTTGGGGTAGTAGGAGGTTAAGGCTCCCACTTTTTCTTTATGTCAGCCGGGTTGTCAGCCCTGCGTGACGGCCACCTTTACCCCAGAACAAGCGTCTGGTACTCATTTCCGTTAGAGGCTGAGTCGACCCAGGGCCATAGTGCCGCCAGAGGATTTGGGTCAGTTTAAAAATCCTGACCCCAACGGGACTTGAACCCTCGACCCTCCAGCTTATAGCTCAGTGCCTTAACCACTACACTACGGCGTGCCCCCGAACAATTAATATAGTATGGGTAAAAAATTAATTCAATTAAAAGGTCATATTTTTGCCTTTTTAGGTCATATTTAAACCTTTTTTTTAGGTCATAAGTGTATGCATATTTTCCATTTTTATGTCATAGAATTCCGCCCCTTAGTAATAACTTACGGTTTCACATTACTTTATTTTCACTGCGCTTGTCGCAGGTTCAAATCCGGCCGGGATCGATGGATTTTTAGGATGGAAAAATCCAAGGGATAAGTCCTCCGGGAGGGACTTTAAGCCGATGGTCCCGTGTCTGAAAATTTTCAGGCTCGTAAAAGAACCGTAAGCTTGAATAAAAAGGCCTCTGTGCAAAATTTAATCCGATCTTCACCCATCCAAGTAATACCTTAGTTGCCTACTAGGTGTCTCAATGAGGCGATATCCTAACCACATGTCACTCGTTGACACCTATAGGTAAAAAAGCGTAACTAAATTAGCTTCGTTAAAAAACTCCCGTAAGGGAGCACCCATAGCGTATGGGACGTATGGGGTATAACACACACATACACACTTAAATAACTGGCACAAGAAAATAATACTTCGTCAATTTAAGGATTAATTATAAAGAAGGTGAGTATTCAATACTATTTATATTCTTGTTAACCGAACGAAGTTCCTATTATATAATTACAGCTCAGTGAATTATTAACAGATTTATTCTTAACTTCAGACCAAAATTAATTTTCCATAATAAAAGATCACGCTGTTTATATGTTTATCATCATCATCATCATAGTACATTCACGAATTTAGGCCATTTGTTGACCTGTTTCGGCCTCAAGAGAAACACCATCCAGAAGTCTTTTGAGTGGACGTCCTGGTCTTCTTCTTCCTGCAGGTTGATATCTTAACATTAGTTTGGGTATTCTGTGATCTTCCATTCGATGAACATGTTGTATCCATCTTGACTTATAATCAGAAATTTTGTTTTCTAAAGATTCCATGTGTAATTCTTCTAAGATGTCTTCATTTCTTTTTGTGATCTAGTAGTGTGTATCCTGCAGTCCTCCGAAGATATCTCATTTCAGCAGATCTAAGTCTCTGTATATCCTTCTGTTTCAACGTCCATACTTCGCTACCATACAAAAGAGTTGGAAGAGCCAGTGTTTTATACACTTTCAGTCTTGAATGCTTTTGGACTAACTGTGGCTTGAAGATAGAATTTATTAACCCTAAAATTCTTAAAAATTTAGATATTTTTGCATTTACATCCTTTTCTTCTTCATATGAGATATTTATATGTTTATATAATAAATAAATAAATAAATAAAGCCTGATATGTCCCTTTAGGGCAAAGGCCTCCCTGTACAGGGGTTAAGCTCTATTTGAGAGTGTCACCCGGTGAGCTACTCCGTGGTGAGAAGTTGACTTGGATGTAGCACTTGGTTTGTATACACTGTCTGTTCTGTGATTAGTTAATACACAGTTGGCTCTCCATCTTTCTCCAGCTTTTCCTGCATCTGGCGACTCTGGACCATTGCGCCCCTGCTCGTTCTTTGAAGATGTCAGCCCATCGTCGTCTTGGTCTTCCGCGCTGTCTCTTGCCTGTGTACGGGTCCCACATGGTTGTTTTTATTGTCCACCTGTCGTCCTGTATTCTTGCGACGTGGCCTCCCCACTTCCATTTTTTCCTGATTGCTTGTTGTGCGGGATCAGTTGTTGAGGATATCGCTTGAAGTGCTGTATTCGAGATTCTGTCCTTCAGAATTATGCCTAAGATTTTCCTCTCCATTTTCCTTTGGCATACTTGGAGTGATATTACGGAAAAATATAATGTACATGTAGGATACACATGTTGTATATGATACGTATTTCAACAGAGCCAGGGATATTCTTTGCAACATGGGACGCGACTTTTTAAATTCCTTCATGAACTCATGTCAAATTTTATTCTTAGGGCTCCATTTTTCAAATCGTTTTCCACCATTTATCATGATTTTTACATTTTTGTAACGTTTATTTCAATATATTTTTTATGATATTGAACCGAAAGTGTGATTTTCGGTTCACTACTGTAGTGTCGTAATCCTCCCTGGACAGTAAGATTCGTGAACTATGCTAATATCCTTTCTCTATGCATCTACCCCCACTCTCCCTTTTTACCTCTCCTGGTGCGCTGTTTGTGCTGCGCATCTCCCCTTCTACCTCGGAACCCTCAAATATGTTATGCACAGCGAGAACTTTATCATTCATTCATTCATTCATTCATTCGATCGGAACTTTAAGTGGACAAGGTCGTCTGGAGCCGCGAGCGGCGGAGTTTAAGTTGGTCCTGAAGACCGGGGAAAGCCACCCTGGCTTGGACTCTAGCATGAATGTGGTGTGAGGTATGATGTGGTTTTTTGTCATGTAAAAGCATTATTATTTATTTACTTTTGTTGAATGATCAAATGTTTATCTTTGTTATGTTTTTACTTCAGACTTCTTGTTTACATTAAATATCATTTTTATACTTATCCAATTTAATGTTCAAGTGATTTATGTGCATGTGGCTGTTTGATAATCCTGTACGGAAACTCACTTATTTAGGAGATCATTCTAGTTCCCTTTATATTTCTGTCTAGCTTTCCTGATTAATAATTGAAAGCATTAGCTCAGGATAGGGGTGTATGGAGAGCTTATGTCCGCGCGGCCATGAACCTACGGGTTCGATAGTGCCAGTGAGTAAGTAAGTAAGTAAGTGAAAACATTCATTTTAAGTCACTCTGGTGTTTTGAGAACTATTATTGATTTATGCTTAAGTGCTTAGGAAAGAAAGATGAATCAATCTTTGCCTCTTATGGGCCCAGGGCAAAAAGCTTTGTGATTTATAACCTTGGATGTAATAAAATCTACGCTAGTAGAAGCAACGGAAACAAAAGACGATCCACCCTGCACCTAAAGGTAGCAGGCAGCGAGGTTGCAACCCGCACAAATGGTTGCGCAGAGCGTGGTTTATCAATAGTAGTTATACAACCCGCACAAATGGTAGCTGAGAGCGAGGTTGCAACCGGCACAATATTTAACTACATACGTAGCATGAAGACTTGGCAGCCATATTGATTTTAACGAATATTCAATGCTAAACACCAGTGTAGCCAAAATAGAGTATATACTAATTAACTGTACACATATTCTTCAAAATTTCAGAACTTACTGTTTATTTGTGGGCGTTGCATTCTTTCACAGTTAGAGTGCTTATATTGCGTTAGGTTAGCTTTTAGGTAGAGTACTTAAATTGCGGGCACGCCGTAGCGTAGTGGTTAAGGCACTGCACTACAAGCCGGAAGGTCGAGGGTTCGAGTCCCGGTGTGGTTAATATTTTTAAACTGACCCAAACCCTCTGGCGGCACTATGGTCCTGGGATCGACTCAGCCTCTAATGAAAATGAGTACCAGACGTTTGTTCTGGGAGTAAAGACGGCCGTCACGCAGGGCTGACAAGCCGGCTGACATTAAGTGCCGATTGTCCAGAGAAGTGGGAGCCCTAACCTCCTACTACCCCAAGGGCCTCCTGCCTGTAGTGGGATACCTTTACAATTGAACTTTTATAAGAACAATCACTGTAAGGTTTAATTAAAAATTTAAATTTAAATTATTTATACCTCACCTCATATTATCCAGTCTTCTAATTTTACCGGTTTCAAATCCCAGATGGTTTCTTCTTCAGTAATATCTCGAACAATGTTATTTCATTCAGAACCGCTTCTTACACCCTCTATCGGTGGACTTTGTTTATTATTCATATGGTTTTAAGATTTTCAGATATACAATAGAAATTCTTCTTTTTATAAAGGTAACTAACTAAACTCACTGGCACTATCGAACCCGTAGGTTCATGGCCGCGCGGACATAAGCTCTCCACATATAATATTTTCCTATCATCACCTGTTTAATCAATTTTCTCAAATCACGGTTAATGTTATCCTGCCACCCCATTCTTGGTCTACCAACTGGGCGTTTTCCCTCCGGTTTTCCTACAAGAACCTTCCATGTCCCACTTTTATTCCCTATCGTGCCAAAAGTCCTGACCATCGCAATATATGAGACTTAACTGTTCCTATTATATCTGGTTTCCTATAAAGATCATGTAGCTCTCTGTTGTGTAGTCTTCTCCACTCACTTGTCTGTTCATCTCTCCTATTTATAAATTTAGGGTAGGTAAATTCATTCTCGAAGAAAATGTGAGAAGCTTCTTGAATTTATTTCTAATTCATATTAAGAAAATTAAATTAAAGTTGATAAATAATGTGTCATACCAAACAAGTGATCCCATCTGCCAGTCAGTGACAGCATCCAATTCAGTCAGACTTAAATCTTTGGAGCTTTCACATCGTGGATTTATTTTTAAAAAGTGGGGGATAATGTCTTTTACGTCTGATGCACAGTAATATAAGTGATTGTAGACAAGAATTGTTGGGCTGATAATAGCTCTTAAAATTGTAAAGTTAAGGAATGGTTTTGGCTCCTTTTTAAACGTAGTGCCAAAGTAAGCAAGACTGCCTTTAACACAATATCGCAGACTCTTGTTCAAGCATCTAATGAGCACCATTCATTTGTCTTTCAAAACTTAACTCCATAGAAAAAGAGAGTGCGCCAGTAGGAGCTGTACACATTATAGTATCTATATATATACACAACAGGCCAAGACTTTTTAATTAATAAAACGCAGCAGCACAATTTGCTCGTTAAAAAAGTTACGCCCGGTTCTCATTTTCGCTCGGTAGGCAAGAAGGAGGGGGGGCCCTGTGCGTTCTTGCTAGCTTCAATCCTCTGGAACACCGCCTCTAATACCAACTTCCGGTTTATCTATTGACGTCACAAACGATTAATCTTCGTTATGCGTTTTACGTTTCCAAAATGTAATAAGCGTGAGCTTAAAATTAGAAGCGTTCTTTTCTTCCTCTCCCTCTCTCTTTCTCTCCCTCTCTCTTTCTTTTTCGTAGAATAAAAAAGAAAATACAATAATCGCATTATTAGAACCGCGCATTGGCTGAATTCAACACGTAATTATATCCACGACTGGAAAGAAAATGTTTTTAGCGCACGGAAATAGAAAAGATGGTGCAAGAGGGTTGCTACGTATTAACAGTTTGTTTTTTTTCTGATAGGGTGCTGTGAACGTATGTAGAGATTCCGCCGCAACTGTCGATTCTAGTAGGCTTAAAGTTTATCCTTTTTTATATCCTGTTAAGTTCGTAACTAGGTACACTAAATATTATTAATTTTATCATGAATATTAATTAAGTATTGGAAATTTAAAATTAGTTTTTCTTACAGCATAGTTGTATCAAAAAAAATGTTTTTTTTTCCATTGTTCCTAACTAATTAACTCCCAGTGAGCATAATAATGAGGTGAAAGAATAACTATGGTTTGATGGAAGTGAATTATACAGAGAATGTTTGGAAAATAATAGCTCAAGCTAAGGATGTATGGAGAACTTTTATCCGTACTTAAATCTGGATTCGACAGTGCCAGCTAGTTAGTGTTTTAGTTAGGATGCCTTAATCTTTTGTTGAAATGAAGACCAGCTAAATATCACATTAAGAGGCATAAAAGGCCGAATGGAATGTACGCCCAAGAATTCACCTGTTTTCAGCCAAGGGCACAAAAAGAGGATAAAGTAGCTGATACTATATTCCTAATTCTAGTAGCCATTTAAAGGAGTTTGAATTGATCCCATAATTACGAAAGAGTGGAGAAAAATACCCTTCCTTTGATTCCAAGATCGAATATAAGTCGAAAAGCGCGACATCAGGTGACTTATTCTCTAAATATCCGTTCCATAATTTATTAACAATCATTGCATATTACAAATTATCCCAGAGAAGCTTTGTGATGTACCAAGACCGTGTCCAAATAATTATCTGCCATTTTTAACCACAAGGCATAGAAATAGAAGCTAAAATCCAGCAATGGCAACCCATTGTACGGAGCAGATGAACTCCATGCATCAGTAAAGAGCGGAGTGGAGTGAGGCGGGACGCGACGCGGACAGCAAGTATTGAGAGTTATCCAATCTAACCTGTTCACGAGTTGTATTACTTCTCTATAGTTTAAATGAGAGCTTTGGTGCTGGATTTTACTGTGATTAAATGGCGTAGCCCATTGTTGAGCCATAGCCTCTCCTTTGTCAGGAGTTTATAGACCAAGTTCATTTTAGTTACCTTATTTGCCCAAAGATGTCATGAGTGGATGAAGTCAACACACCGACTCAATGATACATCTAGCAGACAACTAAGATATTACTGGGATGTTATAGAGATCTGTAAATGTTGCTTAGAAGCCTCTTTTTTGAGGCTTAAGGATCTTTTACGAGCCTGAAAATCATCAGACTCGGGACCGACGGCTTAAATTATGGCTTGCAGTTAAAAACGGCAAATATTTTTTGGACACGGTCTTGGTTCATGACAACGCATCTCTGGAAGAAATTTCAAGGTACATTTCGGCATGCAATGGTTCACAGTTCCATTTTAACACTAAGAGATTTGTCAGTTTCATAAAATATTCTTAGTTTTCTCCTCAGAAATAAAATAAAATAACGGTGGAGGTTGAATGAATATAACAAGTTATGTGGTTCGCATCCCAGTTGGGACTATATTTCGTGCTATATTGGCCTTACCTGTAGGGTTGGAAGCCATTTATCAAGAGGTATATTTGTTTTCTGGAGCTGTTAGCTGCATGACACAAATATGGCGGTACGCTTGGCGTCAACCGCTAAATGGAATGAAAGGCTCTCTCTCGGATTCTCTCTCTTCCGTCCCCCACAACTCATGCTATGACCCGGGCTGACCTGAAATCTGACCCTCTCAACACCAGTACATAATGAGAAAATAACTCTTTTAACAAGTACCAGCGCCTTTTTTTTTTAATAAAGTAGCCAGTTTCTGGTTTATGTACGTGCTCATATTTTATAGAAATTAACAACTTGAACAGAAAAAATTAGACTAAGAGACACATTCAATCGTTCTCTCATTACAGGAACATTTTTTTATGTAATTTTCAGTGAGGTAAGTAAATATGCAAACGAACTGGATCAGACGGTAGTGTTGAGATTCATATTAAGGAGAACCTAAGTTCAATTTTCGATAATGACCACGCTGATTAAGATTCATTTCTTGTTTTCATTCTCACCCGACAAGACAAATGGTGTGCAGGACTTTCATCATATCAATTACGATAATATCATTAAAATTAAATCAAAAAAATTAATGACAAAAACAAAAATTCACATACAAAACTTTCTGCAGCAACCAGAGATTCTGGATATCACCTTAAAAATGTAAAATCGTCTGTAAATAAAGATTAAAGAAAAAAGCCAAATTGTTTTCTATGCATTTAAGAAATGTTCTAATTTATGATTTTGATTTTTAGGATCGAAATCAGAGCTATCATTATTATTTTTTTAACAAACTTGCCAAAATAGGGTCTTCCAAAAGTGACAAAGTATACTTGACAATAGAGAAAGAAAATAATGAAAACATGATTTTTGAAAAAAAAATTACAGATTTTCACCGATCCTGTCTAGTGTCTAGTGGACAGCGAAAATGACCGTGACCAACACATATAGGCTATATGTAGAGGCCTATGTCCGTCATCACTCTAGCGGCCGCAATTTTTGTTTCATATAAACCAAACTTGGCATATAGTATTTAATTAAAAAAGTAAGGTCGAGTTCATTAATCAGCAGAATCGGACTATTAGGTGTAGGAGTTCGCCTGAAACGAGCATTTAAAAATCGCTCTAGCGGTCGTAATTTTCGACATTTCACAACAAAGTTCAGTATATGTTATTAAAATAAACTGAGGAAGGTATTTTCCAAAATCAGCGAAATTGACAATTAAAAGTGGGGGTTTTCCTGAAACCCGAAAATAAAAATAGACTCTAGCAACTGCCATGTTTGTTTCGTCGCACTGTATATATTACAATTTAATTAAAACTTAAATTAGCTATGTATTCTATAAAATACATTAGTTTAATCTGTTTGCCCAACCTGAGGAAGTTGACTCTGAAAAGAAAGTCATATATGAACCAACAATTGACTATTACAAAGATAAATACCAACTAAATAGTATAACTGTCACAGGATTGATGATCGGGGCAAGAGGTACTATACCAGGATTCTTAGCCAAATTTTGGAATTCCTTAGATTTGGACATGGTGTAGGCTATCTTTCTAAAATTGCCATCGCTGCCATTAGAGGATCAATTTCAATTTTAATAAACCGTATTTACAAAATTTCTATTTTATAGTATGTATAGGCCTACTTCAATTAAGCCTACAATTTGAATTTTTTTAAATGTATTTACAAAATGTATTTCATCAATTCCAAAAATTGTCTGTATCACTTTGTCCTTGAGGTAATCCTCTAATGAGGAAAGTTGTATAATATTAAAAATATTGAATAAAGTAATGGAAAAATTAATCGATAGATATTACTTAAATTAATGTCAAATTATATAATAATAAGTAAATAGCTAGGGCCGAATAACTAATGGTTATGCATTGTGTACTTTGACACTTAAAGAAGCTGGGGTCAGAAAATGAGTTCCTCCAATTTAACAATAGAAATATAGGCTAATATATTTCGTAAGCCAGCGAAATTGGATAATAAATTCGACTTGGTGAGAAATTCGCTTAGTTTACGCAGTTCCTGCGTGACAGACTTCTTTTTATTAGTCCTTGGCATGTTCATGCCATCTTAAAAAGTTCTGTGAACTATTCCTCAATCATTGTGAAGGTAGCCTCCAATAGATGACAACATTTTTCATTAAGAGCCAATTCTTATGACTTGAATGATGAAGATATTTTCTTTCTATTTCAGTGTTTTATCCTCCCAACCTTTTTGTTTTCAATTTACAGTAAAAACTCCTTATTCGCGGTTCCCTTATTCGCGTTTTCATTATTCACGGGTTAAAAAATTGCGACACAGTTCCTGTATTCGCGGCTAAAAATGTCTTTATTCGCGGATCCAGTCAATATATTAAAGAATGTATTCTTTATTAACGCATCGGCAACATTTTTTACTGCAGGTACGTGTCAAGGCGAGTTTTACAAAGAGCGATTCAACCTAATTGACAAATATATATCAAATTAAAATGAACCTTATTATCACTAAGCCTAAAGATCATTGTTAAAAGTCACCGCCGTTGTATTTCACGTGCCGCTATGTCCGTTATAAATGCCGCCCTCGCCATGATCGGTGTTTTATTGTTTCAACTTGTCATTCGCTGCAATAAGTTTGATTGAATAACACGTGTCTCTTCTGCTTTGTTACCAATTAATAATGTAGAGTAAAAGGAAATAAAATTAGTTTCGAAACAGAAAAAAGTAAGTGTTGCCAATTACATTAAATATATAAATGTTTTCCCGTTTACGCGTTGGCGAGTCGTTTGCATCTGTATCACGCTGTTTCAATGTCAATGAATCAACTGTACAATTCAGCAAGAAATCGGAAGACAAAATAAGGAATTATATCGCTAATTCACAGCTAAATATCAATATGAATTTTAAGACCTTATAAAAACGACAAACAGGAAAAAAATACTAAGTTTTTTAAGCCCTTGGCTAAGCCTGACAATAATAATTAATAGAAATTGTTCAAAATCTTTCATTAATTTATTTTATTTTTATGATTTTTATTTTATTTTGGAACCTTGGAACGTATCCCCTATATACCCATACAAATTACCATTCCATATTCGCGGTTTCTGTATTCGCGGCATTTTGCGGAACTATTCTCCCGCGAATAAGGAGCTTTTACTATATATATATATCACCCTCTGTATGCATGTCGAGATATAGGCCCTAGATATTGCACTATGTTAGGTGTTGTTTTTCCGTATTGTTCTATATATACATATATATGGTATGATATATATATATATATATATATATACCGTACTTCCCCGTGTGGGAATTAAGGCACTCCCTACTGGGAGTGTTTTTATCAAAGCCAATTTAGTTACGTTTATTTACCCATATTACCCATAGATATCAAGGAGTGACATATGGTTGGCATATCTTTAATACATAACGGTCTTTATTCAGACTTAAGTTTCTTTACGAGCCTGTTAATCTTCAAACTCGGCACTCACGGCTTAAAATCGCCCCGGAGAACTTGTCCTTTGGATTTTTCCCACCCTAAAAAATCGGCCCTGACCGGTTTTGAACCCGCTACCCTCGGAACTAGAGATAAGGAACATAACCACTAGTTCACCTCGGTTGACTTTCAAGTTGCATATTATTTCCTATTTGTGTTATTTTGCTATAAATTTTATTTTTATTATAATTGAAAATATTAGTGCAAAAAGGGAGTAGCCTAATTCAGTATTTAAATATTTTTCAGGAGACAGAAACAACACATACATAGTAGGTTATTTATAAGCTTATACAGGCTACCAATAAGAAATAATATATTAATTCTTCCACCAAAATATGGGTCAATTTCATTGTAGTATTAAAAAGTTCACCAAAAATGACTAATTATCCTTTATCCACTAACTTTGGCCTAACGTGGATGTTGGAGCAACATTCCGCATTTCTTAGTTAACAGGAAGTACACTGCATCTTAGATTACTGCCAGAAAATGTCCGGTACCGGTACTCGCTAATAGGAGGTTGAGTGTGCCCCAGGAACAGTCTGAATGCGATGAACGAACAAAAATCTCCACCCCTCCGTGCCATTCAACTCATAGACACCTTACCACCTGAGCTACCTCTTCCACGATTATAATTCAAACTTCCATGTTCCTTTACATTTTAAAGTAATTAGACCTACTTCTATACACCACTAGCTAATACCCGGCGCGCGCTGCTATGCCTAAATAAATTATATGATTCGGCATAAATGAGCTGAAAAACGTAAATGGTTATTGAGAGCTATCCATAAAAGGATACCCGCTGCTACGCTTTCCCGGGAATCTATCCATCCCTATCTTCTTAGCATCAATGAAAGGAAATATAAAAATGGTTATTGTGAGTTATCCATAAAAGACATATGCTGTAGCGAACTTTTTTTTATTTTTTTAGGTATTCAATTCTGTGTACATTAATTTGGTGTATATGTTATGGTTTAGACAGCGTAAGTCATTTAAGCGTCCACAAAGATCCGAAAAACACGTTATTCTCTACAAAGGGTGATTTTTAAGCGTGGATGAGTTGAGTATTACAACTATCTTAGGCCTATACGTAGCCTAAAACCTTCCCGAGAAACTTCTGAACACTTTGCAAAAAGCCCCATCACAATCGGATGAATGATCTAGTAATGCAAACGACAAACAGACAGACAGACTTTCCTTTTTATATCCATCCATAGTAATTCTGCCCGAGGGCAGGTCCTTCACTGCAATAATAGCATTTTCATGCTTGCAGCTTTACTACGGAATTGTAGGTATGGTAGCTTCCCGTTGCTTTCCACAACGGTGAAGGATGATGATGATGATGATGATGATGATGATGATAAGGATGATGATGGCCATATGATTTCGGGGACCGTTTGGGCCTTAAAGTTTTCCTGTCATTTGCCTTACAGGTGAGGAAAAACCCCGATAAAAACCTCACCCAGAAAAAACTGCCTCGACTGGGGATCGAACCCGGGCCCGCTGCGTGACAAGGCAGCACGCTACCTCGAGACCACAGCGGTGGACCGTTTTTATATAATTATATAGATTTTAACGCAGTTTAACCCCTCTCATAATAAGTACATTTACGTGCCACACGCCACCCGGGCCTTACAGTGACTCGACCCATCGGGAGAAGAATTTTAACTATGGATCACATACATACTTTTTGGCCACACAAGGACATGGAGAGCCCGCTCCAATGAAGAATCAGCCCAATGTCAGAGCATCCTCCGAGACAATATAATATTCAGATAAAACTCACCATTCACACACACATTCATACTAAATATGGCGAATATGATGATGATTTTGATGGCTAGATGATTTTCGGATACTGCTTGGGCCTTAAAATTTCCTGACATTTGTGTTACATATAACATTTTCCAATACTGTTATTTTAACACGTTTTCAATAATGTATCATATTACAATACTATAATGATATTGTGAAAAGAAAAATTAATGTCTGAACCAGGAATTCATTATAATATTATAATATGATCCATTATTGGAAAATGTTAAATAACATAGATTACTGCTTACAAAAGTGGTGGTGCAAAATTCTCAAATATAGATACTTCTAAATGAAGCCGGCCGTTGGCGTTGTTAGAGACACCTACCTGGCAGCGGACGAAACCAGAATTATAGATTTGTATATGTGGAAAGAATTGTTAGTGTTTGTACCAAATCTAGAATGGTGTAGTGGGCTGCACACTCCTACGGAGAAGGAGAGGTCCACGGTTCGATTCCTGGTTCAGACATTAATTTTTCTTTTCACAATATCATTATAATATTATAATTTGTATTACAAGTGAAAAAAAAGATAAAAACCTATCGCACGAAACTTCTCCCGACTGGAAATCGAACACGTTCTTGCTGTTTACGAGGTAGCGATGCTACCCCGAGACCACATCGGTGGATCTATTTCTATAAGAATGCTATAAATAGTCTACTAATTGTTTCTAAGTAGGCTAACTGCAAATACAATATATCTGGTATAATAATAATAATAATAATAATAATAATAATAATAATAATACTTACTCACTCACTGGCACTATCGAACCCGTAGGTTCATGGCCCGCGGACATAAGCTCTCCATACATCCCTACCTTAGCTAATGTTTTCCAATCATTCCCTGTATGATCTACTTCCCTCAAATCATAGTTAATGTTATTCTCCCACCTCATTCTTGGTCTACCAACTAGGCGTTTTCCCTCTGTCTTTCCTACAAGAAGCTTCCATGCAAGTCTTTCATTCCCCATACGTGCAACATGTCCTGCCCATCGCAGTCTACGAGACTTAACTGTTCTTGTTATATCTGGCTTCCTATAAAGACCATGCAGTTCATTGTTATATAGTCTTCTCCATTCACCTGTTTGTTCATCTCTCTTTGGTCCAAACATTTTCCTAAGTACTTTATTCTCAAATACTTGTAATCTCATTTCCTCCCTTAAAGTAAGAGTCCATGTTTCGCAATAATAATAATAATAATAATAATACGCTTAAAATGTCTATATCCGCAAACAGATGCAGAATATATTACAATAATCAGGAAGAAGGTTGTATCTGGCTAATGTTGTGCCATCTTCAATTTGCGGTGAGAATAAAACCTTTAGCAACATTAGGAAGCTGGTTTGAGTTTAGTTAATGGGTGTCGACAACGACATATGCACATATACACACAGAGGGTACCAGCCACCACCACCAGGAGGAGGGGCAGGGAAACGATTTATAATTATAACTGTCGTATACATAGCAGCAAGCGGCTTATTTGCACAAAGTATCCCGCAAATTAAACACATGCCGGATCCCTAGCACGGGCTGGGCCGTTAGTTAGAGCCAGCTTTTCTCTCTCGCTCTTCTGCTGCGGATGATACATTACCCTCTCAGCTACTAATGTAATGAGCATTTGGATGGAGTTTGACTTAGCTTTCGGCTTGTGTTATAGATTTTGGACTCCAGTTAAGAAGTTATATAGCAGGGATAACCAAAATGTATGCCACTTAAAATGTATTTACAGTAAAAGCTGCTTATTCGCGAGGGATATGTTCCGCAAATATGCTGCGAATATGGAATGGTAATTTGTATGGGTATATAGGGGATAAGTTCCAAGATTACAAAATAAAATATAAATTATCAAAATAAAATAATTTAATGAGAGAATTTGAACAATTTATATTAATTATTACTGTCACACATTAAAGAACTTTCCATTAAAGAACTATTTTTTCCTGTTTTGCCGCTTTTAAAATAGTTTTCAATTAAGATTGATATGCATCTGTGAATTTTGCGATAGAATTTCTTATTCTGTCTTCGGATTTCTTGATTCATTAACATTCATACAGAGTGATATAGACGCAAACGACTCGCTAACACGTAAAAAGTCAAACATTATATTTTTACTTTAAGCGACAACACTATTTTTTTCCGTTACGGAACTAATTTTCCTTCCTTTTACTCGACATTATTAATCGGCAACAAAGCAGAAGAGACAGGTGTTATTCAATCAAAATTATTTCAACGAATGACAAGTTGAAACAATAAAATATCGATCGTGGTGAGGGCGGCATTTATAACGGGCATAGCGGCACGTGAAATACGGCGGTGGCTTTTAACAACGAACTTACGGCTTAGTGACAATAAGATTTGTTTTACTTTGATATTAATTTGTCCATTTGGTTTGAATCACTCTTTGTAAAAGCCGGCTTGTCACGTGCCTGCAGTAAAAATGTTGCCTATATGTTAATAGAGGATACTAATCCTTTTAATATACCGACTGGATCCGCGAATAAAGAAATTTTTAACCGCGAATACAGGATCTGTGTCTCAATTTTTTTACCCGCGAATAAGGAGCTTTTACTGTAGTCTATATTAAAATCATCAGTAAGTTTCTCACTTGTATTTCATGTTACATTTCTCTTATGAAATGTCCGTATGTTTGTGAATATCATCCAACTAGTATAGGGGTGGCATGTGGTGAGAATGTCAAATCCCTAGACGTTATAATAATAATAATAATAATAATAATAATAATAATAATAATAATAATAATAATAATAATAATAATAATAATAATAATAATAATAATAATAATAATAAAGATAAAAATTAAAATATAAACCTCTTGGTAAATGCGATCGTTTTTAACTGTGTTAAAATGTTGTATTTAAAATAATAACTGTAGGCCTTTCGGAAGTTAACTTCCATTATCAACAGGATGAGTATGTGCTTCTGGCTGTTGTTTTACGACGTTTTAGACGTTAATGAGTCTTAAATTGTAGTTGGTAGCAACTGACTTCAAGACCATCAACGTCTACAACGTCGTAAAATAACAGCTAGTAGGACATACTCATCCTACTGATGATGGAAGTTAAGTTCAGAAAGGCCTAGAGTTAATATTTTATATACAACTTTTTAACACAGTTTAGGTCGAAGTCATTTACCAAAAGACAATTTCTTTATTTTTATCGTAATGACTATTCACCTGAACGGAATTTGATATGATTTTTATTAGTAATAATAATAATAATAATGATAATAATAATAATAATAATCTATTTAAACTGGCAGAGTTAAGGTCATAAGAGGAGTTGTTTCACTCAATCAACAAAAATGTTATATACAGAAGAAATACATAAGAGCATAATCCTAACATAGAATAAATAATTATAAGTAAATATTTTTACAAATTAAACTAAAATTAAAATGAATCGACTCAATAGTATTAGAGAAGCGTTGGGTCCGTTGGGTCCTAAGCATCCTGACATTGTCTTACAAGTGAGGAAAAAACCCGAAAAAAAAAACTCACCCAGGAGCCTGCCCGACCAGGAATCGAACCCGGGCCCGTTGCGTGACAAGGCAGCACGCCACCTCGAGACCACAGCGGTGGATATATATATATATATATTACAAGTATATTACAATTTATGTGCTAGTCCATCCTTAATGTCTCTCAATAGAATTCACAATAATCAAAATGCGTCACCGCGGGAGTTTGCATTAGAATTATTTTGAGATCAAACGGAAGATAATATTTTAATCAATTTAATAATGCAATATTATTATTATTATTATTATTATTATTATTATTATTATTATTATTATTATTATTATTATTATTAACTAGCTAAATAACTCACTGGAACTATCGAATCCTTATGTTCATGGACACGTGGACATAAGCTTTCCATACATCGCTAACCTGATCTAATGTATCTACTTCCCTCATAATATTATTCTCCCATCTCATTCTTGTTCTACCAATTGGCTTTTCCTTATTGTTATTATTATTGTTGTATTATTATTATTATTTATTATTATTATTATTATTATTATACATATTTCCTATACTGGCCGAAATCCCATAAGAACATTTCTTTCCCCATAAAGACTCAAACAGTGTGTGTCCCGTAGCTCTGCGCCGAGGAATAATCTCTTAGATCACTCGAGAATGGTGCGGAACAAATCCTATTACTACTATTACTAAAGTAGTCGTTCTAGATTCTTATTCTAGACGTAGCATATGACATGAAAGCTTCGTTTCTTGACTTCGGTTTACTACATGGGTTCTTTAATGTACTAAACTGTGCTTATTGATTTGGCTCCAAACAGGTACCGCATGACTTGCCCACACAAGCATCAAATACCTCTTTCAAATACGTGCATTCGATCTGAAGGCCCTGATGATAGAGTTTTGCTCTGTAATCTGAAGTGACTTCTAATCTGTGATTACTGTCGCACGAAGGTTATAATTTACGTGGGTTTGTGTTTACCTTTTAGCATGGTTCTGTAGCATTCGTGTCATGTTCCTACTCCATTGGTTAATCAGTACACAGTATCCTGTCTTATGAGGTGCAAATTCTTAAAAATTAACGTATACACATAGTTTGGTTTGGTCTATAGATTAGTCTAATCCATTTTTTTTGTAAAAAACACGTAAAACTTCCCATTCTTACTTCATTTCCCTGTTACATTTACTAATGTTATACTTGTTATGTTGAATTAATATTTGACAACATAACCATAATAAATATGAGAAAAACAGCTAGTGATTAAGGCAAGATGCCTTGGTGCATGGGACTTGCGCTGGTTCGAGTCCCCATGGGGAAAGAATATTTTTCATGGTATTTCATCCAGTACGGGACCGATCCCATCCAGCTTCATGAGGAATTTGGATAGCGCAATAAGTAGCGGCTCCAGGTTGAGGAAAACCACCTATAACGACTGACTAAATGTCACTCCTACACTGGCTGCATGATCCTTTATATCTGTGATTATTGCAAATGGATGTGAGGCCAGCAGCCGGATGGTAAGCCAAGAGCCTTCTAGGTCTGACGGCCATGGAGTGTTTTTTATAACAGCTAGTTTTTTTCAGGTTTTCGTTCGAGCCTCTACTTATAATTTTCTCAACATTGACTAGAATATACCATGAACATTTTATTGCAACTGTAATAAAACTTAGAAAAATCATTACAAAGTCAGACACAAATTAAATGATAAAGAATTATTGTTCCTAGTAATATTATATTATAAACATTTTTTCTCGAATTTTAAAATATTTTTATCATAGTGGTAATATCTTCTATGTCCACCGCTGTGGTCTCGAGGTAGCGTGCTGCCTTGTCACGTAGCGGGCCCGGGTTCGATCCCGGTCGGGGCAGTTTTTCTGGGTGAGGTTTTTAATCAGGCTTTTTCCTCACCTGTAAGACAAATGTCAGGAAAACTTTAAGGCCCAAACGGTCCCCGAAATCATATGGCCATATTCATCATCATCATCATCCTTATCATTATCATCATCATCCTCCTTCACCGGTGTGGAAAGCAACGGGAAGCTACCACACCAACAATTCCCTAGTAAAGCTGCAAGCATAGCATGAAAATGCTATGATTGCAGCGAAAGACCTGCCCTTGGGCAGAATTACTATGGATGGATGGAATATCTTCTATAATTGATTAATTGTTCAGGGCTAACAAAAATTATAATTATTGTGTTAAAATAACTTGATAAAATAAATTCATAAATTCATCACAAGAGAAAATGCGTAATGATGCAAAGAAATAACTATTATTCACATCGTTCAAAAATATTATGTACTGAAAATAAAGGACTAATGTGGATCTAGCATAAATAAAAAAAACATTGATTTTTTTAAGTTTTAATTTAATGCATGAATATTGAACAACGATATTTTTTCTTTACTGGCAAGTTATTCAGTTTAAAAGATACATTATGAAAGTTACAAAAATGTACTTTGATAATTTCAAGATTAAAATTTAGTGAGCAAACATATCCTTAACCTATTGTAGAGAATTGTAATGAATATCAACGTAGTTTGACCCGTATTTGGCTGATATATATATATACAGAGTGTAACAGAACCTCACCAACAAAACCATAGGAATGATAAGGCCATGCAGAAAGGATCATTTTTTGCGAAGGAACATATATAGTCGCAAACACGTCGTTTATGAGTTATGCGCAGATGAAGGTGTTCACCCGTAAAGGTCGGAATTGAATACAAACAATTGTACACGTATAATTTTATTGAAAAGGCATGTCTTTACCATAAGTGTTCAAACAATCGGCCCTGTGCCTCATTGCATGTTTGATATCGTCGCAGCAACGATCGGCCAGCACGGCCGATCATGGTAGGATTCTTTTTGACGTCGTCAAAAATCTTATTGTTTGAACACTTATTGTAAAAACATGACTTTTTCAATAAAAATTATACGTGTACAATTGTTTGTACTCAATTCCGACCCTTATGGGTGAACACCTTCATCTGCGCATAACTCATAAACGTGTTTGCAACTATATGTTCCTTCACAAAAAACGATAATCTCTGCATGCCTATCATTTTGTCGGTGATGTCCTGTTACACCCTGTATATTGTTTGCAGACGTATTAGAGTTCTAAGAGTATTATTGTATTCTCTTTCCCAATTGGAAAGGTAACGCTTAATTTTACTTCAGCGATCGAGTAAGAAAAACACAAGTTGATGAAAGAAAAATGCTTTACAGCTAAGCCAGTGTTCTAAGCATTTGAACTAGGTCTGCCACATCAATTTTCCAGGTATTGGACATGTTAGAACAAACGAATTAAAATTATTTTATAAAACAAAGCCCGTCTTATAAATTAAGATGTGTAATGTTTAATATTTAATTCTAAAAAATATTATTCAGTTATTTTCTTTTTGTCCACCGCTGTGGTCTCGAGGTAACGTGCAACCTTGTCACGCAGCGGGCCCGGTTCTATTCCCGGTCGGGACAGGTTCCTGGGTGAGGTTTTTTCGAGGTTTTTCCTCATCTGTAAGACAAATGTCAGGAAGCTTAGAGTCCAACGATCCCCGAAAATCATCCGATCATCATCATCATCATCATCCTTAACATTATAATGCTATCCTTTGCAGCTGTACTAGGGAATTATAGGTGTGGGAGGCAACGGGAAGCTACCACACCTATAATTCCCTAGTAAAGCTGCAAAGCATAGCTTGAAAATGCTATGATTGCAGTGAAAGACCTGCCCTCGGGCAGAATTATTATGGATGGATTCTCTTCTTCTTCTTGTTAGCTCTAAAGTCAAAAGTAAACCTGGACTTCCTTCAAAACAAGGAGCCCTATTTCAGTCAGCAACCCTTTTCTTTAATTAAAAGAATGGAGGATTATGTTGACGAGTCAATAAGTAATTTAAAATTGTCAGTCACGTGATGTGACGAAATCAGAATTGTAACTTATATTGTGTTTATACATTTTATTCAATCGATAACTAGTCTTGATAATGATAGCCTCGCTATCGAAACACGTTGACTATTTTAACATTTTGGTTTGGTGATTTGGGGTTTATTGATAATATGTAATACAACAATGATAGAGGGGTCTGATTACGCTGAGATGGGGCGGTACAACTAAAATATGTTTCGATGACAAGCCTAGGTAAGGATGATGTAGAGATCCGAAGCCTTCACTCTCACAGGTGCATCATTGGGCCTTGTTAGATTCGACGTCAGCCCTTCCTTGGAGAGAATGAGCTAACGGGCGTGAATTAATGTGAGTTAATTAATGAGTGCCACATGACTCTGTATCCTTGATGCATTATGCCTGGCGAGAGAGAGAGGAAGTTGGTAATGCTATAACCGTGTAATCACAAGTAGATTTCACAGATGTGTCGGGGGAGACAACATAAGGATATTTCTGTGTTTAGATCCCGCATTTTTTTCACCAAAACAAGATATCATGAGCTTCCAGATGATGCAGTATTCCACCTCGCCTTTATATTTAGAAACCCAATTCATGTCTGGGCAATGATGCAGTAACTCTGCACATTTCGAATAAGTCGGAATCAAAGACTATATATTTACCAGATAATTTTAACTAAGTAACTAATTCACTGGATCTATCGAATCCGTAGGTTCATGACCGCGTGGACATAAGCTCTTCATACATCCCAAAATGAGTTAATGTTTTCCAATCATCCCCTGTATAATCTGTCTATCTATAATGGCGCAGCCAATTGTTGAGACATAACCTCTCCTTTGTAAGAAGTTTCTAGACCAAATTAATTTTTAGTTGTCTTATTTGCTCGTAGATGTCATGGATGGCATGCGATCAACACACCGACCCAATGAGACATCTAACAGGCAACTATGGTATTACAAGGACGTTGAGGTCAGTAAATTTTGCTTAAAGGCTTCTTTGTTCAGGCTTAAGGTTCTTTTACGAGCCTGAAAATCTTCAGACTCGGGAGCCACGTCTTAAAGTCCCTCCCTGAGGACTTGTTCCTTGGATTTTTCCGTCCTAAAAAATTATTCGACCCCGGCCGGGTTTGAACCCGCGAACCTCGGAATCTACTTCCCTCAAATCATGGTTAATATTATTCTCCTACCTTACTCTTGATCTATCAACTAGGCGTTTTCCCTACAAGAAGCTTCCATGTCGTCTCTCTTTCACTTATTCGTGCCACATGTCCTGCCTATCGCAAATCGGATAAGTATATAGAATGATCCCATTAAAGGCCTTAGGAGTTCCTTGGGGTATAGAAGGTTAAGGCTCCTACTTTTGTAGACGATCAGCACCTGATGTTAACTTTGTTCGTTAGAGGCTGAATCAACCCCAAGGCCATGGTGCCGCCAAAGGGTTTGGGTCAGTATATATATATATATATATATATATATATATATATATATATATATAAAGTAAAATAAATATTAAAATAAAAATGCATTGGCAGATGCTGTCGATTTCAGCTAGATTAAAAATGTATTTTTTAAAACTGTAGGCCTTTCAAAAATTGGCTTCCATCTTCAGCAGAAGAATGTGCGCTACTTATTTTATAAGCTGAAGATGGAACAAATATTCTTCCGAAATGTCTTCAAAGTATTTACTGCATTTTACCTAGTTTTATATCTTCAACATTAACTACTCAAAAAAATAGTAAAAGACACGCAGGTACCTTAACATATTCAAGATAATATCATAGAAAAAATTGTGGATATTTCCATACTTTTCATTTTTCACTTGAAACTATTGATTTTGATTTTATCTTTGAACTTTAGTTTGAAAACATCCCATGCTTTAGAAGCGCATTTTCAGTTTATTTTTTTAAACCGAACAACTTCCTTTTATTTTCAATGTTTTAATAATGAGGTATATTATTATTAAGCTAGTTGCCTTATATACGAATATAAAATCGAAAGTTTTTCCTCTCAATCTTCTTATTTTAAAATATATGGGTAAGTAAAACTTATTGTTTTACATTTATTTTATGAGAAAAATGTAATTAATTTTATTTATCAAAGTGTAAAGAAATATTTCGAGTTTTTGTAAAAGGTATTACAAATACTATTATTAAAATTATCAAGTAATACAATTTATTTCATATTATTTAATATAAACAAATAAAATGGCATCCCTTGTCTTCCTCTTCTTCTTCTCCTCCTCCTCCTTCAAATAAAAACTGCAACATTATTAACTGTTGGCCAGATGATTGACTTTCTTCCAGTTAACTATATTCTGTGCCATTCTTTTCTAATTATTAATTGTCATAACAGCCATTAATGCAATCAATTAATATTGCAATTTGGATTTATTTCAATTCACATTCTACCCCCCTAAAATAAAAACTTGTAAATACAATGCAAGTCTACTGATCCACTCTATATTTTATACACAGTTACTAACTATAACAAAGGAATATTTATACCTAGATTGTTCCCTCCCTAATAGCCTATAATATTTATTCGGCAATAGAAAATCATATCAACAATATAAGGCTATAAATCAATTTTTATTATTAACACTTATTTCTTCCTATGTGATTTATTCCAATTTAAATGTTATCCCCTATAAACAAAGATTTAAATTATGTTACCGATATAAGAATAATTAATCAGTAGTAATATTCATATACCTATATGATTTATTAACAAATTTAATAATTATTAATCCATATTTATTTGCAAATATATATATATATATATAAGGGTTATAACCTTTTGGACTTTTGTGAAATAAAATGTTTCCTGTGCAATGAATGGGCGAAAATTTGCTTAAAACTATTGGAAAAAGGCCTTTATTTCACTGAGCTTCAAGAAAAGGTCACCCCTAAATTAATATTAATATTGATACATAAATATATTTGGGGGTGACCTTTTCTTGAAACTCAGTGAAATTAAGGCCTTTTTCAATGGTTTTAAGTAAAAGTTCATCCATTCATTGCGCATAAAATGTTTTATTTCACAAAAGTCCAAAAAGTTATAACCCTATATATATATATATATATATATATATATATATATATATATATAGAGAGAGAGAGAGAGAGAGAGAGAGAGAGAGAGAGTGAGAGAGTTTCAGAATAAGATATTGTAGACTTCTATGGGTTGTAGTGGGGACTTAGTAGATAAAGTTTTGATAAGGGACACATGTCCGGAATTGCACAATTTCGATGTAAAATAGGTTTGAAGATCGAAACACAATGGAATATTATCGTGTCTTGCGTTTCAGAATAAGATTACAGACTTCTAGAGGTTGTACTACAAGTGTAGTTCCACATGGCGACCCTGTTGTTCGTTGCACTAAGTGTACCTGCGACGCATGTTTCCATACACACGCCCCACAAGGCCTGGTGTGTGCTCAATAATTTCTACTGCCGCCAGAATTCATGCAAGATCTTACTCCGACTCGACAGGTGTCGTACAACCCCTAAAGTCTGTAATACGTATTCTGAGACACAAGACACACGATATCAGCCCATTGTGTTTCGATCTTCAAACTTATTTTACATCGAAATGGTATGTTTCCGGACATGAGTTCCTTATCAAAGCTTTATCTATAAAGTCCACTCTTCAACCCCTAGAAGTCTGTAATACTTATCCTGAAATAGGCCTACCGTGTATATATTAAATAAGTATTAAAAATATTTTATTTATATGTATTATTTTAGGTCTAACAATATTATCCCATTTGAACTTAAAATTTTACTTTTGAAATTTGATTTCGTTTCCCCAAAATAAAACATACTTATGTTAATCAAAATATCAACACAATACAAATTTTAAGTTAAATTACGTAAATTCCATTATTTTGTCATTTAAAGCCAGGACATACAACGCGTTGAAAAGCGACGATTGTAGTAATATATTTATTTGTATTAAAACCCAAGCCAGACAATTGGTCACACGAGAGTTCTAAATGTCACTGATTCAATTTGTAAGTAAACTGGAATGATAAGCTAAGATAGAAACTGGAAATGAAGCCAACAAAATAAAATAGAGAAGTATTTTAGGATAAAAGGCAAATTTCAATGCAGTGCACTAAAACATTGTCAGAAAGAAATGTTTCGCAGGCTCTCTGTGTCGAGACAGACTCATCTGTAAACATAAGTAAGTAGCTCTACTGCATTCATCATTACCATATTTATATGTTCTTCAATCTAGCTATGGCAGTGACAAAACTGTGCAGCATTGCCGCCATATTTCTTCTCGTGAATAAATCACAGAGAACAAGGATATCGAGAAAATGATGATAACCAGTTCATTTTTATGGAACATTATTCAAAGTTTAATTTTTCCGATTGCCAGTTTACTGTATATAATTTTATCATTGCGACAGTTTATAAGAATACATTATTCCTCTTTTTTTAATACCTCACTTGCCCGTTACTGAAATCGATACCAGTAGAAATCAGGAACTGCTGGTCAATGGCCTCTTTCAAGCAAAAATTCACATAATTTCTGAAAACTCTAATGTAGTGTCACTTTCATTATAATATCTTAAGTTGCTTATAAATTACAAATTAGTTATTTATGCATCTATTTATTTTTGTTTAAAAAACTTATTCAAGTGGTTACAAACATGTTTTCACGAAGTTTTCTAAACGTAAATTCTTTATAGTTGATGACGACTAATATATCAGATACTTATTTTAATATTTTAACATTTTATTACATAACCTGAACTGTGATTCACAATGAATTTTTAAAGTATTGATCTATTTATAACTACTGTAGTATTTAAAATGTTCATAAGTCCGTTTTTATATTAATTATATTTAATATTATTTCGAGAGTTAATTATAGCGTGTAAATAAATTCTATATCATTCTTCACTTATGGCCTCAACTATGACTGTTTAACTAAAACCTCTACTTTTATATTATTATTGGCATTATTATTATTATTATTATTATTATTATTATTATTATTATTATTATTATCATTATTATTATTATTATCATTATTATTATTATTATTATTATTATCATTATTATTATTATTATTATTATTATTATTATTATTAAACTCGTGGATGCAATAAATAAACACTGGAATGAGAACAAGAGGACTGGAGGACATGGAGTGGATGGATAGATACGAGTGGAGAAGAAAAATAAAAATTTAGGCACAGAAATATGTGTAAACATTAAAATTCTGTATATAAATAAAATTATTATTATTATCATTATTATTATTACACATTATTATTATTATCATTATCATTATCATCACTATCATTATCATTATTATGATCATTATTATCACTATCATTATTATTAATATTATTCTTATTATTATTGTCATTGTTATTGTTATTTATTATTATTATTATTATTATTATTATTAATATTGTTATTATGTGGAAAGCAACGGGAAGCTACCACACCTACAATTTCCTAGTAAAGCTGCAAGCATAGCATGAAAATACTATGATTGCAGTGAAGGACCTGCCCTCGGACAGAATTACTATGGATGGATTGTTAATAATATTACTATTAATATTGTTATTATTATTTACTATTATTATTATTATTATTATTATTATTATTTATTATTATTATTATTATTTATTATTATTATTATTATTATTATTATTATTATTATTATTATTATTATATTATTATTATTACTATTATTATTATTATTATATTTATTATTATTATTATTATTTATTATTATTATTATTATTTACTTTCAAGAGTTTGACTTCCATTGATGGACAGATGACTCTTATTTGTCAATTACTAGATGACTAAAAATTGTACCAATTGTAAAATATTAAAAACTCATTCTGGAAGATAAATTTAATGTGAAATGTAATAATTTTACAATAAAAAATAAATAATTGAGCTTGTAAAGGGTAAATAGAAAAAAATTCAAATTGAATAGTTTTTAACTTCAATTCAGTATAAATTTAATGTTTATATATTTGAAACTAGAGGTCCACTCCAGGGAGTAGGCGCCCCTGCCCTTTTGTGAGCTCCAGGTCCCACTCGCCCAGTGGGTAGTACCTGGGTAGTGCCCCGTCCACAGGGTTACGTGGGGAGAAAAGAAGTCCCCAAAGCCGTAGTGAAGGCAACTTCTCTAGGAGACGAACACTCCGAAATTCCAGTTCCCTGCCCTCCAGGAAGAGGGGTTTGGCTAGAGGCTAGTAACCTCTACTAGTAAAAAATAACCTACTCATAAACTTCAGCAGAAGAAAAGCCGGATTGATATCCAAAACAAATAACAAAATACAAACCTAAAGGCACCCGAGATGTGGGCAGACCTAGAAAGAGATGGGCTGAAGTCGGAACGGGTCAACAGACCTAATCCATGAATGCAGATGATGATGATGATGATATTTGAAACTAAGATAATTATATGTAATGGTTAACATGTCTAATTTTTAGAGATTTCGGATTCGATTCCCGACCATACCACAGATTTTTGTTCTTTCGGGATAAGAATCCAACTATGTCTCACGGATTTATTTATTATTTTTTAAACTTAATTCATAACAAAGGATCATAAATACAACACAAATATGCTATTTCTATAATTTCCTTTATCTATAGGCCTATAAGAACGCCCAGAGACTTAGAGATTATGTAAGTGTATTTTTTTATCTGGTTTATATCCATATTATTTGCATATACTCGTGAATACCTGTTATTATTTTTACATTGATTTACATCGCTTAATGATGTTATACCAGATCTAAGAGTCTCATATGACCCCCAAGTATCTGTTGGACAAACCTGATATAGAATAAAATGACGATTGTAGTCACTTTCATGGAGGTGGGGTGATGGCGCATCAGACACTCCGTCTAGTTTCAATTGCAACCATCCAGTGCACTACCTGTGTCCTATATATTTAAGAGACAAAGGAAAAGGAAGATTGAAAGAGAAGGAAAGAATTCTTCGGTTTATATGAATCTTTCTTTTCCCCTGACCCCTACCCTCCATCTTAGAATGGAAGAACAAGTGGCCCCGGCTATTATACGTCGACTCGGCTTGGACTAGTAGGAAGGAGCTCCCCGATATCTGTCCCTGTGGGCGAGAGTGATATATAGGCATTTCTTTCAATAATTTCTTCTGTCCAATATGTTACTTCTTTCCAACCGTGTAGCATTCCTATATATGGATTCAGTAGAACACAGTGGAAATTGAAATATAATTTATTGTTATTACTATCATTATTATTATTGTTATTATTATTGATATCATTATGCTCATTACTACTATTGTTTTTTTCTTGATGTTAAGTTTTTTATGGTATTGTATAGTATAGAGGATAGTAGTTATGATGATGACGACGATAATGCAATATAATGAAATATAAAAAAAATAGGTTTACTTGATTGGCTATCTTGTATATTCCTATCATTCGAGTAGTTATTTCCTGATTTTTATCCGAAAAATTGGATTCCATAAAACTAAATATATGGTCACACATAGAAATACATTATATAATGGAAATGGATAGCTAATAACAAGTGAGGGAAATTTTGAGGAAGTGGCTAAATTAAAATACCTAGGAACAATAATCACAAATAGGAATGAGATGCACAAAGAAATTAAACATAGGCTCAATTCTGGAAATGCGTGCTATTATGCATTACAGAGAAATTACAACTTCTTTCAAAAAACGTAAAAATGAAAATAATATATATAACTATTATTCTACCAGTTATATTATATGGATGCGAAACATGGACTCTTACTTTAAGGGAGGAAAGGAGATTACGAATATTTGAGAATAAAGTTCTTAGGAAAATGTTTAGAGAGATGAAAAGGCAAGTGAATGGACAAGACTTCATAACAATGAACTGCATGGTTTTATAGGAAGCCAGATATAATAAGAACAATTAAGTCTCGTAGACTGCGATGGGCAGGACATGAGGCACGAATGGCAATGAAAGACGTGCATGGAAGCTTTTTGTAGGAATAATTAGAGGGAAAACGCCCAGTTGGTAGAACACGGATAAGGTGGGACAATAATATGAACTATGATTTGAAGGAAGTAGATTATACAGGGAAAGATTGGTAAACATTAGCTCAGGATAGGGATGTATGGAGAGCTTATGTCCGCGCGGCCATGAACCAACGGGTTCGATAGTGCCAGTGAGTTAGTTAGTTTTTTTTGGACTATTGCATGTGATTGTAAAATAGAAGAAGACATATGGTGATAACAGCGATAAATTTCACAAGAGAGTCTGAAACACAAGACTAAATATTAGTTGAGTAACTCGTTGGTATCGTGCTCGCCAATCAACTTGTAGATCGAGGGTTAACCCAGTCAAAATCGGTGGATTTTAAAATTAATAAATCAGTAGTAGGGAAGACAATGCATAAATAATACCAATAAAAAAAGTATTTATGATGGTAGTTAATGAAAAACCGCAATAATCCCGCCAATCTGATTCTGGTTATCACTCATCATGAATTCGAATCTCAAATATTAGATAATATTTATTAAATCAAACCAATTCAATAGGTATTTGTAAAAAAATCCTTAAAAATCTATGTTATCTTTAAAATGTGATTAAATATTATTTTCCTCTGAATCTCCACTTGAGAATCGGTGGTTAAGCGATAGAGATTCAGGCCTCCGATCTGAGTTTCGAGAATTCGATCTCACCTATAGTCGTCGGAATTTATTAGGTGAAGGAAATACAATTCGATTTGCTTCGAAAGCAAAGCTGAAAATAATTCTTTCTTATAAAAATGTGTGGCTAATTAAATAAAATACATTTTCTTACACGCTCAAAGGTAAAACCGTTATTCGACCAATGAAAAGCAGCCATACATCTGGTTTGTTTACATCTGGAAACTCGGAAGAGGTATAGAGAGGGCCAAATTCTTATAGAGAAGACAGACAGTGCCTTATAGCTCAAATTGTCTTTATGCACAACACCAGTGTCAGAGGTATTGCCGCATAGTCCAGGCGTTCCGTGTTATAATACATATTTAAACTTCAGTTACGTGAATTTAGTTCCTTTTTATCACTCACTCACTGGCATTAAAGAACCCTTATTGTGTCCGAAAATGTACCGAATTCCTTCAGTATGCCACAATTTGAAGTCCCCGTTGCTAATCTCATCGCTCTCTTAAGAAACATAGGTTGAATTTTATCTAGTGTCCCCGTTCGCTCCCAACCCCATAATTCTGAGCCATACAGCATGGTCGCTCTCACAGTCGAAGAATAAACCTGTTCTAGTGTACGCATCGGTATGTTTCGCAATTTTGACATATTATTAAGCATTTCGCTTGTCCCTAGCTCTCATTGTTGCATTTTCGATGTGTCTCGTCCATTTTCCATTCATTGTCAAAGTCATCCCCAAGTAGACAAAGTTTTTAACATTTTCTAAATTCTCACCACGGTATGTCCACCTTTCCCTCCCGCTGTATACCGACCCGTTTTTAAGTGTGTGTGTTTTTTTTTCTAATTTGTTTTCTAGCATTTTTTTTTAATATTAATGTACGGAATGTGGATGAATGTAGATATGTATTATTATGATATTGTGCAGACATAGATTTTACTTATATGTAGCCTGTTATTGTTTTTGATACAGGTGTGTTTGTAGGTATTTGTTTATATTATTAGTTTTATTTTTTATTCATGGAAAAATAATGCACGTACGGCCAAGCAGGCCCGTGCGCAATGTAAATGCATATGTATTTTCTTTATTCTGAAAAAAAAAGGCAATAAATTCCATTCTACTACAAATTGTAGATTAAGGAAAGAACCCTTAGGTTCATGGCCCGCTGAGATAACCTGTCCATGCATCCATATCCTGAGTTAAAGGTTTTCAATCATCCCTGTATAATTTATCTTCCTCATATTATGGATAATGTTATTCTCCCACGTCCTTTTTGGTCTATCTACTGAGTGTTTTCCATCTGGTTTTCCTATAAGGTATATCATTGCCCTATTATTCCCATTTGTACCATATGTATTACCCATCTCAGTCTATGAGATCTTATTAAATCTGGGTTCCCATAAAGATCGTGTTGTTTTCTAAGTCTTCTCCATTCGCCTATTCGTTGTCTCTCTTAGAACTTTATTCTAAAATACTCGTAATATTTTCTCCACTCTTAAAGTAAGAGTCCATGTTTCTTACCTATATAACATAATTAGTAGAATCCATCCATCCATAGGTCTTTCACTGCAATCATAGCATTTACATGCTGTGCTTTGCATCTTTACTAGGGAATTATAGGTGTGGTAGCTTCCCGTTGCTTTCCACACCGATGAAGGATGATGATAATAGTAATAAGGTTGATGGCCGGATAATTTTTGGGGACCGTTGGGCCCTAAGCTTCTTGACATTTGTCTTACAGGTGAGGAAAACCCCCGAAAAACCTCACCCAGGAGCCTGTCCCGATCGGAAATCGAACTCGGGCTCGTTGCATGACAAGACAGCACGCTACCTCGAGACCATTGCGGTGGACATTAGAAGAATACATTTTTTTTTCAGTTCTTTTTAGAGATGTTGGGATGATAGGAGCATGCATTTCAATAATTGAGCATATGTTTAATTTATTTGTGAACCTCATAATTTTTTTTGTATTCATATGTAACATATGTTTGTTCTGGTGAGTGGAAGAGAAGGCCACATGGCCTTAACTCCACCAGGCTAAATAAATAAATAAAAAAATAAATAAATTCTTATTTGTAATTATTGTTCCTAGCTACTTGAATTCAGTGATTTCTTCAAAAATTTTCCTCATTTGTCATTAACTTTCCACTTCCATTATATAATGTTATTTCTGTATGTGACCATAAATTTAGTTTTATTGATGTCTTCAGCTCCAATTTCTTAGTGTTACTTTACTACAATATGCGTGTTGGTCCTTACTATCTCCTAGCTATCGTCTAGTAATACTACAGCATCAGCATTTACCAACATCTTATCACTACTACCATTGAGTTGTAGACTTTTTTCCTCTAAATATTTGATAACATACTGTAATACAAAATTAAATAGTAGATAAGATGTGCATCTCTTTGCTCTAACCCATTGTGAATATCAAAGTATCTAAAAACTGTTTGCGTACACGCACCCTACAATTTCTGTCATTTAGGGGCATTCAAAGAAGTCTAATTTTTTAGTAATTCTGAACTCAGCTGGATACTATACAGCTTCTTGCTGTTAATTGAATCATATGCATTTCTGAAGTCTACATATAATAATAATTTATGTACAGCACCGTTATATTCCTGTTTTTTGCAGAATCTGCCTTATATTAAAAAATCTTATCTATTGTATTCTTCTTAATCCATATTATACGAATTATTAATATTATTATCGTTATCATTATTATTATTATTATTATTATTATTATTATTATTATTATTATTATTATTATTATTATTATTTATCCACTACCACGAGTTTATCCTACGGAATTTCTGGCATTCTCTCATGGTATTGGAAGAAATGTAACTAACTTCTGAGGTTGGGGCGCCTAGAAGGCGGAATTATTACCCCGATTATACAGTATAATTGATTATATACGATAATTAAACAACAGAAAAGTCCTTAAACTTAAACTTAACCTAAGTTGCAGACAATAGGAATAATTCCCTTTAAAGAAAAATGGCTTTGGTCTGAGCGAGGATTGAACTCGGGACCTCATGAACTGTAGTCAGGAACTCTAGCCACAAGTTAGGAGTTTGGTTGTATTTATTATTATTATTATTATTATTATTTCATCCACTTCTTCCAGATTATAAAGTTCTTGTCGTGTTTCCTTGATACCTCACGTCATTCTACGCTCGCAGAGATTCACGGATTCTGTTTTCAATATTTCCTCCTTTATCTACTCTCTCTTTTAACTTATTTTTTAAACAAACCCTTTATGAACAATGACACTACAAAAGTGTTTAAGTATTATGGTGTTCTTACCATAATAAGAAAATTAAAGTACGAGACACTTGGACAAAAAAGATATTGGTAAACCTGGTTATGAAGTTAAGAATATGCATATTTGAAACAGAAAATAAAAGCAATAAAAGATAAGTCATTGTTGCAGAAAAGTAGAGCCTGTCCCGCGGGCGAGTAAGGAGAACTGTCCGATGTTATTACTTCTGTAGGCTGTCTGACCAGTCACATACATATCCAGGCGCATCATATAAAAAGTTGGTGCCTACTTGCCCTTATATTGCGCTCAGCTATGCTCTCTTTCCTTCCTTCTCTGCATGACTGATGCTATTTTCCATTAAGTAAAGTAGTCCAGGGCTCCTATATTACTCTAAAGAATGTATGTAGTAAGCTTTTTATTTAATATTGCTGGCTGCCGTGTATGTGCATGTGTGTGTGTGTGTGTGTCTATAGCGTGTTCTCATTTCTCTTCTAACATGAAAATATGAAAGAATGAGGTAAACGTTTATAAATTTAACATTGTCGTACGTTTGCAACCTTAAAGAAACATTATGAGACGTGTAAACATTATGATGATGGCCAGAAATATATAGAGCTTGGTGAGAATGGAAACATGGCTTATGAAAAATAAACAAAAATAAAACTGTTATTTTATTATCCATGTCCATAGTATACATCTCCAACAAGTGACAAGTTTTTGCAGATTTACAATACAAAGTAAATATATGACTTTTTTATGATTTCGTATATGACACAATATATCACCTACTTTAACTTGTAACTAGAGAGAGGAATTTCTTCCAGGATGCCGATGACTTACTTGCACTAGTATTGAAAGAATGGAATTTGTCTTTTTTTTTCAAAAGAAAGAAAATACATATGCATTTACATTGCGCACGGGCCTGCTTGGCCATACGTGCATTATTTTTCAAGAATAAAAAAGTAACAAAAATAATCATAATATAAACAAATACCTACATACTGGTATTGAGTATACAGGAGCGATCAGAATGGAGTGGTATCGGAGTATCACTTGTCTGCATACCTATCGGGCGATTCTTCTGTGTTATAAACATTAGGAAGCAATCTCAGGTACATACAAAATATTATATATTTAGGTCGTCAACCCCTGTAGTTTCGAGGTACTGTGCTGTCTTGTCACACAGCGGGCTCGGGTTCGATTCCCGGTCGGAACAAGCTTCCTAGGTGAGATTTTATCTCGGGGTTTTTTCCTCACCTGTTAGGTAGCTTTGAGGCCCAAAATATCTATATATACCTATAATGCACATACGGCCTCCATCCTATCCCTAAAAGACAAGAACAAAGATTGGAAGCAGCTTAGATGAGATTTTTAAGAAATAGAGCAGGATATACTCTGCTGGATAAGAAAAGAAATGAAGATATAAGAAAGGAACTAAATATTTTCAAACTTACAGACCGAATAATTAAATATAGGAACTACTGGAAAGAACATAGAATGCCAGAAGGAAGATTTCCAAAATTATTGCTAAATTATAAACCGCACGGAAGGAGAAATGTTGGTCGCCCACACAGAAGATCGTCTGAACAATTTTAACAATTCTAGCTTTCATGAAACCGGAACGAGCCAACACGCTTAATCCCTGGATGATGATGATGATGATGATAGGCAAATACGGCCATCAACATTATCATTCCCGGTGTAGAAAGCACGGGAAGTTACCACACCTATAATTCCCTAGTAAAACTGCAAAGTATAGCATGAAAATGCTATGATTGCAATGAAAGACCTGCCCTAGGACAGAATATAATAGAACACTTAGGTCATGCATTGCTTACAAGGTAATGAAAATCTTTAAGACAAAGATTGCTCTATCGCATGCATATTTAATTTCGTTTTAGGTGGCATTTGACTACATGTAAAATCAGGTACGCGCAATATCAACTACCGACTTACTCTACAATAACTCCACTTCTTTACTAAATGAAACGCTGTTTACTGCGTCTGTCTTTGTACATAACAGAGCTCTCTTCATAGTCCGATAGGTATGCAGTTACGTGATACACCCTATCCCCCCTCCTCGCGCGCATTCTCATATAGTCTATACCTACAATGCACGTACGACCAAACAGGCCCGTGCGCAATGTAAACGCAAATGTATCTCCTTTCTTTTGAAAAAAAACGTAATAAATTCCATT